>LPNX011108980.1:238479-284044 GCA_001517045.1 Pseudotsuga menziesii
TATAAGTAATGGATTCAAATAACATTTCTAACAAGCGTACCCTTCATAAGAGGTGGAGAAGCATAGGATTTCTAATGGTATAAACATGGTTTAGATGACAAACCACAAGTTGTGAGTCCATCAAGACTACCAGATTGCGAACTTCTTGGGAGGCAGCTTCAGTCAGAAGACCTATGACTGCTCGATACTCAGCGATTTTGTTGGTAGCAGGACCAATACAACCCACTCCTGAACTGACCAATTCTTCATCCAGGGAATAGAGGACCCAAGCAGCTGAGGCAAGATTCAAGGTGTGGTGGAAAGAACCATAAGCGAAGCCGTAGAAATCCATCTGCTCTACATGACCAAAACATGGTATAAACAGATGCAGACACTAAACTCAAAACCATATTGAAAATACTAAAAGCACACTAAAATTCAAGCAATATACATATATATAAGATACTATCCAAGAAATACCTAGGCATAGTAACTCTTCAGGTAACCCATTGCGAGGTTGCCCAAAAGGGATTCCATCGTAGTCAATGAGCTCGTAGGCCCCTTTCTCTAAAACTTTAGAAATGATGAAAGGACCTAACCACATGGACTCGAACTTTCCTTTCCCTAGTGTTGCAGCTGAAACTCTCTCCCAAATTTTTAAATTTTGGACCCTCCTTTTAAGTTCATTTTGCCTGAGATTGTTTGGATTGTTGTTTTTGTTTTCCCTCTGCTACAAATTTGGATTGTTTTAAGTTGAAGTGAGGTCAACTATTTTTGTGCTTTCTGGAAAAATACTGTTGTTTGCTCGTGCTTTGGACTGTGGAGATTAAGGTTGATTTGAAAATGATGTCTTTGATCTTAATGATTTCCTTCATTGCTATCGGAGGTCTATTTTTGTTTGAATCGAAACTTTAGTTCTCTTTGTCGTCGCTGTTTTGGAGATGAAACAAACTATTTTTATCGTTGCACAACCAGAAGTCTTTTGGAACTTAACATTTTTTTATTTGGTTTTCGGAGGTAATTTGAACAATGAATCGGGGCTATAGTTCTCTACGCAGCCGCCGTTGCGGAAGCTAAACGATGAATGTTCTGATGGTTAGTTATTATATTTTTCGATGCCGTGGTTTTATTGTTTAACTTTTGACTTTGCGATTTTTTTGCTTTTCGCTCTCGGAATAGTTTATGACTTTAATCGGAAGCTGTAGTCCTTATGTCATCCACCGTTGCGGCTCCTCAGCAGACTAACCATCTAACATATAGTTGTTATGTTTACCAATATTTTGTTCTGATCTCTCCATTGTGGCTACGCAATACACTATCGCTCCGGCGTTTTAGTTGGTAGTGGTTCCAACTTTCGACGCATGATTATGGTAGTGTTTAGTTCTGAAGCACCGACATGGCAGAGATGTTGAGGCGTGAGTCGCCATTAATTAGCATTAAGGTTCTCCGATGCCGATAAACTTAATAGTCTCGTGGGACTCGTAGTCTGTCTGAAGCCCGCCATTGCGGCTGTGAATAGGTCTATCATGCCAATGCTTTTGTGGTTTCAACCATCGATAGGGGTTTTTCCCACCATGTTTGCGTGCTTTTACTCTATTTTATGGGCGAAAGAGGTTTTTTATTCTTTTTATCATGATAGATTTTTCGCGATGAGAACACAGTGTAGGGACTCACATTTAATGATTAGTTTTATTTATAGTGTGGTTTATGTTTTCTTGAATATGGTCCGTATTAATGTTGAGTTTTTCGTTTAAATGCAGAATGTATTTAGAGGATTTTTTTTTCAGATCCAGTTTGATGATTGTTGTTGTGAAGAAGGCGTATCTAAAGGACAAAGAAGAATGGATTTGGCTGAAGAAAAGAAAGCAAGAAGCAGAGATATTGCTCAAAGAGAAGAGAGTGAAGGTCTGAGATCAAAAGACCAATGGATTATTCAGCAGAATCATTAGAAGTAGAGTCCCAGGCTTGGAAAAGGTTCATCAATTACTAAGTTGGTCCCTCTTTACAAAGTGCTCTTAAAATCTTAATATGAAATGTAACGTATTGTAATAAATCATGAGCACTCACTAAAGACAAATTGTGGGACTGAATGGTTGGGGGAAGCCCAAAGGTTACCAAGGGGAAGCCCAAGAGTTTTGCTTGTAGTATAAGTATAGGAGAGTTAGATAGAATGAGGGAATTTTTCCAATTGAGATTTGTGAGAACATGTTGTAAGAAGAACTATTTCCTTTTGCAATAAGAATTACAAGTTTCCTATTGGAGAAAGCTTGGTGTAACTTTTCAAATGTTGTACCATGGATGTGTTGAATGTGAACTATTTTGTTTTCAGCTTTGTGTCCATTAGCTGTGAGAGCATTCTAACTCTTTGAACCTATGTTCTTGTATGAATTCTCTCTAGTTTATTCTATGATTTCTAGACACAAATCAGCCACCCAACCCACCAAATCCACCACCTGCTTGGAAGGCGAGGTCACCTTTAAATCTGGCACCCCCTTTACATGACTTACCTTAGGATTTTGAGAAAATGCTTCCCAAGTTTGACCCAAGTGAAAATATTTTAGTAGATGATCATTTACAAAGCTTTTACTTGGCTATAGAAGGACCAAAGGCTGGATAATATGAAGATGTAGTTTGCAGATTATTTCCACATACCCTGAAAGGAGTAGCAGCCTCATGGTATTTTTCTCTGCCTGCAAACTCGATCCCATACTGGGACACATTTGAAAGTATATTCAGAAGTAAATATGCATCCGAGAAAACTCATTCAACTCTAATGAAAGGGTGTTGGAGCAGAGTCCCGCAGCTACAAGAGAAGCTGCCATTTTGGCGGATAGACAGTTTGGCGAAGACAAAGAGATAAGGTAAAGCTATGATGCCGTAGCATGTTTCTAGTTGCAGAGAAGAGCCGAAAACCGTGACTGTTGGGACAGAGAAGTCAAGGAAGACGACAGTACCTGAGCGGCATAGAAGAGAGAGCTCAACCATTGCATTGAAGGCAGCGGTGAAGACAGGAGGGCTCAGCTACCCTCATAAAGGAAAAGGAGCGACGAGGCCGAGGTATTGAAGACAAAGGACAGAAGACGGGAAGCGATGCATAGTACCCATGGTCAGTGCCGGGAAGCATGGAATACTGCAGAGAGCAGTGGTGTGACGGAAAGCGGCTACCCCAAGTACAGATATGCCGACTGTCACTAGTTAGGATTTTGGGTTACTGTTGGGACAGGCCCACAGTGTTGTAATGGCGAGATCTTCGGGCCGCCTATAAAGGGATATATTTTGTATTGTAAAAGGTTAGCTAGTCAGTCCTTCTGGAGCTATTAGGTTAGCCTGTAGCTATTCAGACATCAGCAAGTCTGAGAGTCCAGTAGTTGTTAGCTCACTGTTATTTTGTATTGTAACAATCCGCAGGGATTGACAAAGAGAGAGAGAGTGAGAGTATATTGTAAGAAGGCAATATAGAGAAGAGATCTAAGAGAGAAGGGCTCCAGGCTGTGTGTGGAGTTACCCAGAAGATCTGTAGCTGCATATGCGGTGCATCAGAAATGTGTACCTCTCTCAAGTTATAATATAGAAACACAGTTCTGTGGATGTAGCTTCTACCCTGGAAGTGAACCACGTAAAATCAGAGCGTTATGTGATTGATTCATGTGATTGTATTTACTTGTTATATCTATAATTCATTAAATGAACTTTGCTTACAATAAATGTATGTATGTGTTATTCAGTTCACAGTATATTAAAAGGATAAATGCAAGTTGAAGTCTTTAAGTATTCTGTATAAGGGTTTGTCTAAGTTTCACTCAAGACAGTTAAGAGTCGCAGTGTAAAACAGTCGTGTGAGTTGAGTCTTGTAAGTTGAACACCAGTACGCTAAGTACGCTGAGTCGCAGCGGTAGGATATCATAGGGAGGCAATATCGCACCATCAGAGGAGCTGAGGTGCGCGGTACCGGAGGTTGAGGATTGAGCGTAGGTGAGATTTACGTGTTGCCTAGGATGAGGCGATGCGATAAAGGCTAGAGTCATCGCGAGTAAGAGGAATTGTGCATCGTGGAAAGAGACATCTCGTGGGCTAAGAAGAGCTACGAGACGCACACAGGACGCCATACAGAACCTGGTCGAGACACTTGAGTCTTTGGCCAACCCATAAGGATCACTTTGGGTGAGACTTTAGGCCGCTCCATGGTCTGTTGCCGAAAGGGCCAGTGAGCTAGGGGTGTTGTTGGTACATTATAGTAAACCCGGGTCTGCCCAGATGGCCAACAAATGGTTCCGTTGCCGGTTTTGAACAAACTGAGCACTAATGTTCTGGTGGTGTCCTACTAGAGATGAACTCAACGAGTGGGTTGGGTCTAAGGAGAAATAGTTTGTTGAACACAATAACAAGAGTCCTAGACTGAGTACAGAGGACTAGTTACAAAAACATATCGTTACAGACCTGCATGTGATATTTTTTGCAACCTTTGGAAACGAGCTTTACGACTGGTTATCAAAGTTGACTGATACGAGCATATTCAAGAAGAAAAGAAACATTGTCTGGACACTGGAGCTAATTCAGACTGTGAAGAACCTTGATAATCCCATTACGAGGACAGTAGACTTCTGGCTTGCGAGTGTGCTAGAAGGCTTCGTCACAGAGTTTGCAGTTGAACAGAGAAAAAGCTTCAGCGAGGCTGAGCGGTACTTCTTCAAAGGATATCGCGGTAAGTACCTAAAATATTTAAACTTGTCCATTAAGATGTTATTACATGAAAAAGGAACAATGGATCTAGTTTCAGATGAATAAGTAAAGATAGTAATGTCACAAGAGTTTGAAAGTGATTTTGATGACATTGGACATACACGTAGTGGAAAGAAATACAAAGTAGATTTCAGCTCTCCCATACTTGAAGACAGTTCAGATAATACTAGACAACAGAGTCACAGTACCACAGAAAGAACCAAAGGGGGTATCCCTTACCACCCTTATACCCCACAGAAACAGATCGGGACTCAGAACAATCTCGTAGGAACTCCATCTAGTAGCTCCCAGACAGTACATACTACCGCTACATCACCTCCACCTACACTACCGAGTGGTAGTAACACATCAAATCAACATCCACCACGTATAAATAGAATGAGGGATGATATGAAGCTACCTATCTTTAAGGGTACAGGGACAGAGGACCCAGAGCAGCATTGGTTTCTATGTGAAGCCGTGTGGACCATTAAAGCAATCAATGATGATAATAGTAAACTTGTACAGTTGGTCACCACACTGAGAGAACGAGCCTTAACATGGTATATGAAGTAAACCACAGCGGTACCCAGAACACTTGTCCAAGTCAGGACCGCCATGATTAAAGAGTTTAAGAAACCTAAGTCTAAGTCACAGTGCATTACAGAGCTCAAAGACATCAAACAGTTACCTACAGAGTCAGTGTGGGACTTCGATCAGAAATTCAAAGCCCTTATAGACCAAGTCAGCTTTGAGTTTGCACCGGAGCAGCATAAGGAATGGTTTATTGCAGCACTGCTCCCTCACATCAGACTACCATTAATGCAGTAGAAACTCCAGACGCAGGACGACGCGTTGGAGATGGCGATGAAACTAGAGGCTTCACCTCTAGCTGAAACCAGCACAGGTATGACAAATCTACAAAACCAATTGGCTAACCTCATGATACAGATGCATGAGCTTAAGAAAGGGAAAGAGGTTGCACAAGACATATGGTGCATAAAGTGTAAAGCACAAGGCCATACTAAAGATAATTGTCTAGTCTTTGTAGAATATATAGCAACCAGGGCTCCTAACCCCTTACTACAGACCCACGGGCCGTGGTGTGAAATATGCAAAACAAGAGGACACCTACCTCACCAGTTCCCTTTACTTCAGAAGTACGTACAGAAACCTAAGAACTTATACTGTGTCTTCTGCAAGTCCGTAGGCTATGATGAACACGATTGTCGAGCCTATGATCTCATGGTCGGGAGCAAGCAAGACTTGTATAGAGTCCAATCAGAAACATAGGGTCCAACAGCAAGACCACAGTATGATCAGGCTCATGTTGGCCATGGAGGAGGATTTGGCCGAGGAGAAGGATTTGGTCGTGGTCACGGACCAGTCACTTGTTACAACTGTGGAGTTCTAGGACATTATGCTAGGGACTGTCAGAGCCCTACCACCACATGTAACTATTGCAAATCTTACGATCATGCTATAGAATATTGTCCTACCTTGATAGCTAAGATCAGAGAACCTAAGCCAGCAGTACACCAGAACATCCAACTTATTGCTGCTGAGTAGGAAGAACCAGAACCAAGATTCAACATTGTGACTCGCAGCGGTGCTTCCACCAATGGGACATCGCAGGTTACTGAAAAGACCACAGGTCAGGAATGGGTGTGCAAAGCTCCTAACAAAGCAACACCACTTGACCTACAAAAGAATAAACAGACATTTCAGGAAGCTAAGACTTTCTTTGATGACCCTATGCAATCAGGATCACAGGTACCGCCGTCTAGGGGCGTACCGTAGCAAGCACCTTGTGGCATTAGCCTTGTACAGATATCACAGGATACCACATCAGGCACATGCGATGAGGACGAGTTGACAGGAAGTGTAAAATCCTTCCTACGGAGTTGTTTAAAACTCGTGAAAAATGAGCAAGCTATCGGAGAACTTCAGCGCATCATAGATAAGTGTCAACCATATTCTTCCGTGAGCAGTGCACAGCGTGCTGTTCATAGCATTATGGGACATACAAGAACAGGAAGAGAGATGTGACTCACAGCACAGGTTGGAGAATTTGAAATGGACGAGGTGATCCTAGATCTAGGATCAGAGGTAAATGTTCTGACTAAGAAGACATGGGAACAGATGGGTAGCCCTAAGTTAGTCAGATTGCCTATCCATCTCAGATTAGCTAATCAGCAGCGGGTATCACCCCTGGGTTGATTATCGCAGGTGCCGATTGACATTGACGAAGTTCGTAGCTCTGTGGAATTTGAAGTCATAGAAATCATTGGCAATAGTAGACCATATACAGCACTACTAGGCATTGACTGGGCGATCGGTAACATGGCCATTATCGAATTAAAGAGAAGATAAATGACCTTTGAAGACGCGCAGATCTGGGTCATCGCACCGTTAGATCCTCTTCAGGGTCCTAGATACATTGAACCTATCCGAGCAGAGGAAGAGGCACATAACATGGAGAGTCTCTATCAGATGATTGCGAACCAGGGCGACTACATCAATCCAACCGCAGAAGGGAACATTAGTTGGCGATGCGACAACTCATGCGCATCAGATTCGGATGTTGGTCTAGAGAACTGGAAGAACAGACTTTATGAAGTCTCAGCACACAGATGTGCATATATGACTAAGTCATTGCGATGGATTGGCACAGAGATCAACGAGATTCCATCATTTCATGGTCTAACAGATATCCAGGACTTTCTCACGCAGTTTGAACAACAAATTCCTCATGAGTAGAGGATCGCAGCTATGGACCTTGCAGTACGAGCCACACTTGCAAGATGGTGGTATGCACATAAAGAGAATATCGCATCATGGGATGATATTAAGAGATTGATGGCGATCAGATTCTCTACCAAAAGAGAGTATGTCCAGCAGAGATACACAGGAGAAAGTGACCCCAGGTCACATATTCAGACTTGTGAACAGAATTGGTCGGACATTCCCGAGGATGAATGGGTTCACCGATTCATTCACACTTTGGACACAGTTCCACGGAACTGGTACACAGAGACTGAATTGCGCAAGGGAACGACTACATGGCCACTTCTAATAGACAAATTTCTACTTACCTTCACTTTTGAATCTGAGTATCCAAATGTTCATCAGGCCCTAGATGTAATAAAGATTAAGATATTTGAGGATTGTACCCTATCAGTACATACTCAACCTGAGTGGGCCATCCAGTTAGAAGAGGCGCTCGAGTGCTATAACTTCGAAGCAGAACCAGAGGATGAGGATGAGGATCCTCGTAACATCAACATTCCGGAGTCAGAAGTGACTCGCAATGTTGACGGACCAAAGCTACAGATTCCAGCAATCATACAGCCGATCAAGATTAAAAAGATCAATATTGGCATAGACACAGAACCAAAGTTTGCCTCTATTGGAGACTATTGGACCGATGAAACAGTCGGACAGATTGCAGACTTGCTACATGACTATCAGGACCTATTTCCCACCAAGTTCACAGAGATGAAGGGAATAGTCAGAGACCTGGGAGTAATGAGGATACCATTGAAAGAGGATGCTAGACCAGTCAAGCAGCGTCCATATAGATTAAATCCGCGCTACAAAGAAAAAGTTAAGGATGAGATCGATAAGATGCTAGCAGCAGGCATCATTGAGCCCATAGAAGAGAGTGAATTGGTTAGTCCCATGGTCGTGCAAGAGAAGAAAACTAAAGGAGACATCAGGATCTATGTCAACTTGCGTAAACTCAACGATGCATCGCTTCATGACCCATTTCTGACACCTTTCACTGACAAAGTACTAGACAATGTGGGAGGACAGGAGGTCTACTCCTTCACTGATGGATTTTTAGGATATCACCAGATCAGAATTCACACAGAAGATCGACATAAGACCACTTTTGCAAAAGAATGGGGCTCATTCCAGTATATGGTAATGCCCTTTGGTCTTAAGAATGCACCAACTATCTTTTCTAGAGTAGTAGTTGCTGCATTTTAAGAATACATCCATAAATTCCTAGAAGTTTATTTTGATGATTGGACTGTATTTGGATTAATTGACAAGCACATAGGAGATTTAAGACTGATGTTAGAGAAATGTAGGCAGTACCAGATTTCTCTAAACTTGAAAAAATGTATATTCTGTGCGCCATTCGGTATTTTGTTGGGTCCCATTGTCTGCAGGCAAGGCTTAATGGTAGATCCCGCAAAGATTGCCATCATTATAAATATTCCAGCACCCAACTTAGTCAAACAATTGAGGACAGTACTTGGTCATACCGGGTACTACAGAAAATTCATCAAGGGATACGCAAAGATTACAGCACCGATGGAAAAACTATTAAAGAAAGATGTAAAATTCCTATGGAATGAGGAATGCAAGCAGAGCCTAAACACACTTAAAGAGAATATGGTTACAGCACCCATCTTGGTATTTCCAGACTAGACTAAGGCATTTCATGTACATGTGGATGCATCTGGCATTGCACTAGGGGTTGTTTTAACGCAACCAGGAGAAGGAGGTATCGATCATCCTATCGCATACTCCAGTAGAAAGCTATCGACAGCAAAAAAGAATTACACCACGACAGAAAGAGAAGGCTTAGCTATGGTGTACGTGCTATAGAAGTTCAGGCACTACCTGTTGGGTGCCTCGTTCAAGATGTTTACTGACCATTCCACATTGAAGTATCTGGTCAATAAGCCAGTGTTAGGGGGAAGAATCTGCAGATGGTTACTCCTCTTTCAGGAGTATGATTTTGAAATCATTGTCAAACCAGGAAGATTGAATGTCGGACCTGATCATCTGTCGCAAATAGACTCAGGAGAAGACCCAAGTAATCTAGAGGACAATTCACCAGACACGCAGTTGTTCTCTATTCAGATCGCAGATGAGTACTATGTTGATATCATCCACTTTCTCACTACAGGAAGGGAACCTGAGGAGTTTACCAAGCATCAAAAGCAGCAATTGGTTGTTAAAGTAGCAGACTTCACCCTGATCACAGGACAGTTATACAAGCTAGGTCCAGATGAATTCCTACGCAGATGTGTGATGCCGCATGAAAAAGAGGCTATTATTAGAGAAGCACATTCAGGTACCGCAGGAGGTCATTTCGCAGGAAATCCGACTACACAGAAAATCCTAACCATACGATTATGGTAGCCTACGTTACACAAGGATACTAAGGAATTTTGCAGATGCTGCGATATCTGCCAGAGGGTATGAAAACCTTCACGACGAGATGAAATGCTGTTGCGGCTGCAGGTTATGCTGCGCGCATTTGACAAGTGGGCTATAGACTTTGTCAATCCTATCAACCCACCAGGAAAATGAACTGGTGCGAGATATATCATCACTGGAACAGAGTACCTCACCAGGTGGGAAGAGGCCAAAGCAGTAAGAAATTGTGATGCTACTACAGCCACACAGTTCATTTTTGAAAACATCATCACTAGATTTGGATGCCCAGTAATTTTGATGAGCGATCAAGGCACACACTTCTTGAATCACACCATTGAGGCCTTGACAGAAGAATTCCAGACACAGCACCATAAGAGCACTCCCTACCACCCACAAGCTAATGGTACCGTGGAGGCCTTTAACAATATTTTAGAAAACACTCTTACTAAGATCTGCAACAGCCAAAGGAATGATTGGGACCTCAGAGTTAACACTGTATTATGGGCGTATAGGACTACATGCAAGAAACTTACCAGACACACACCTTTCAGCTTGGTGTATGGAAAGAAGCTGTTATGCGTATGGAGTATATTCTTCCCAGTTTAAGAATTGCTCAGATCACTGGAATGGCTGATACAGACACGGTGCAGGAAAGGCTAGCACAGCTGCTTGCCTCAGAGGAAGACAGATTCATCGCTAGATTCCATCAGAAAGTGCAGAAGGCACGAGAAAAAGCTTGGCATGACAGACACATTAAGAGTAAGAATCTTCAGATCGGAGACCTAGTACTCCTTTATGACAGTAAATTTAGTATGTTTCCAGGGAAGTTCAAGACACATTGGTTGGGGCCGTATCAGACACAGGAAGTCACAGAGGGAGGAGTTGTTCAGCTCAACAAACTGAACGGGGAGCTTCTTCCCACGATGATCAATGGCAGTAGGCTTAAGCTCTATAGTGACAGCCACTCCACCTCTCAGCCCTAACTCAGAGTCGCGAGCGGTGCAGATGTCCAGTGTAGTTGAAAGGAGGCATCGCATCGGGAATTAGTCTACAATGTCAAGTATTCTAAGTATCAGGAATCACATAAGGACGATCCATTTTGCGCCAAAAAAAACACCGCAAAACGCTTAAGTTTTTTTTGAGCAAGTGATGCGGTGTGGCATCGCAGCAGCGCGATGTTTCTCAATGCCACGTACCTAGTTTGCAACGAGACAGAGGGCTAGTCAAGTCGCCTTCTGACAGGCAGTTAATGAAGAAATGACTGGTATACCTTACCGTAGATTTGGTCACAGCATAATCAATTGTCCAGATTTGGAAAATCTTCGACGAGACCGGCGCCTGCATACACACGCTTCGAGGGAAATTGATCGTATTTCAGCATTTATTAAGGATCAGAATGATGGGTGTGGTCTTGTCCAAGCAATTAATACGACCGACGGGTTCATTCTAGATGACCGTTGCATCTAGGATTATTGCCTTCGGCATAAAAGCAGAAATTATTCATTCGGGAGGATTACATTTGCAAAGATCCGAGAGCTATAGAGTGCATTGTTAAGTTTTCCCTGTGCAGAGCTAATTTCATTATAGAGTGTTGTGATTTACATAGTTTGCAGCCATTGCCAATCTAGAGTATAACACCCAGTGGGTTCTGTCCGAGGAGGAACCTTTTGAAGACATTCTGAGATGCTTCGAGCATGGTGGTCGTATGTCCGCTATGATGACACCGCCCAGGGTTGTGAAATTAGGAACATCACAGGTCAGACAGCCGCCAAGGATGAGGATTCAAGCATAGGATGTAGAAGATGTCATCAAATTATCTGCTGAAGAGAAGAATAAAGATGAGTGGATCTCTGAAGCTAAGAAAGAAGAGCAGCGGAATGATCAGAATAATTCTCCCGCCAGGAAGAAAGTAAAAATGAGAAAAAGAAAGCAACGGGAGAAGGAAGATGACCTATCTCATCAGCTAAGAGAAGAACAAGAGGTTCCAAAGGTCAAGAATGAAAAAGTGGAACCCAAGCAGCATGAATACCTAGAGCAAGCGAATGAAAAGAAAAGTGAAAGGGAAAACAAACCAAACAAGCAGAACTTCAAGATGCAGACAAAGGCTTGTTCTCGGAATGAAATTCCTGGTTTGCATCCCTTTCGCATAAGTAGGCTCCAGATTGAATGAAATGTTTCAGAAGGCTGGAAGATATAGATTTTCCTTGTGATAAAAGTTCTAACCCAGATAAAGAGGAAAGGATATCTGTGGAAGACTTCTCAAAACCTGAGGATCCTTAAAAATTCTCACAAGTGACAAGAGTGAGACCATGAATAAGGGAAGGAAAGATAAGAGAGCCCAACGAACTAAGTTACAGAAACTATAAAGAGCGTGTCGCAGCTATGCAGAATGAAGTCACAGGACTTTGAGACAAGCTTCAACGCAATTCGCAGGAAGCCAAGGAGAAGCTACAGCAGGAGAAGACTGCTAGTAGTGGCTCAGGGACGAGCCATAAGTAAGTGTTAGGGGACTGTTGGAGCAGAGTCCCGCAGCTACAGGAGAAGCTGCCATTTTGGCAGATAGACAGTTTTGTGAAGACAAAGAGATAAGGTAAAGCTACGATCCTGTAGCATGTTTCTACCTGCAGAGCAGAGCCGAAAACTGTGACTGTTGGGACAGAGAAGTCAAGGAAGATGAAAGTACCTGAGCAGCCGAGAAGAGAGAGCTCAACCACTGCATTGAAGGAAGCGGTGAAGACAGGAGGGCTCAGCTACCCTCATAAAGGAAAAGGAGCGACGAGGCCGAGGTATTGAAGACGAAGGACAGAAGACGGGAAGCGGTGCATAGTACCCATGGTCAGCGTCGGGAAGCATGGAAGACTGCAGAGAGCAGTGGTGTGACGTAAAGAAACTACCCAAAGTACAGATATGCCAACTGTCACTAGTTAGGCTTTTGGGTTACTGTTGGGATAGGCCCACAGTGTTGTAATGGCGAGACCTTCAGGCCGCCTATAAAGGGATATATTTTGTATTGCAAAAGGTTAGCTAGTCAGTCCTTCTGGATCTATTAGGTTAGTATGTAGCTATTCAGATATCAGCGAGTCTGAGAGTCCAGTAGTTTGTTATCTCACTGTTATTTTGTATTGTAACAATCCGCAGGGATTGACAAAGAGAGAGAGAGTGAGAGTATATTGTAAGAAGGAAATATAGAGAAGAGATCTAAGAGAGAAGGGCTCCAGGCTGTGTGCAGAGTTACCCAGAAGATCTCTAGCTGCATATGCGGTGCAGCAGAACTGTGTACCTCTCTCAAGTTATAATATAGAAACACAGTTCTGTGGATGTAGCTTCTACCCTGGAAGTGAACCACGTAAAATCAAAGCGTTATGTGATTGATTCATGTGATTGTATTTACTTGTTATATCTGTCATTCATTACATGAACTTTGCTTACAGTAAATGTATGTATCTGTTATTCAGTTCATAGTATATTAAAAGGATAAATGCAAGTTGAAGTCTTTAAGTATTCTGTATAAGGGTTTGTCTAAGTTTCACCCAAGACAATTAAGAGTCGCAGTGTAAAACAGTCGTGTGTGTTGAGTCCTGTAAGTTGAACACCAGTACGCTAAGTACGGTGAGTCGTAGCGGTAGGGTATCGCAGGGAGGCAATATCGCACCATCAGAGGAGCTGAGGTGCACGGTACTGGAGGTTGAGGATTGAGCATAGGTGAGAGTTACGTGTTGCCCAGGATGAGGCGATGCGATAAAGGGTAGAGTCGTCGTGAGTAAGAGGAACTATGCATCGCGGAAAGAGACATATCACGGGCTAAGAAGAGCTTCGAGATGCACACAAGACGCCATACAGAACCTGGTCGAGACACTTGAGTCTTTGGCCAACCCATAAGGATCACTTCAGGTGAGACTTCAGGCCGCTCCGTGGTCTGTTTCCGAGAGGGCCAGTGAGCTAGGGGTGTTGTTGGTACATTATAGTAAACCTGGGTCTTCCCAGACAACCAACAAAGGGTTATGCGCTTTGAAGAAAGAAAGAAAAGAGAAAGTGCATAGTTTCACCCAAAGGTTTGTTGCTTACCTTAATAATTTTTCTGCAACTCATAAACCGTCTGATAAGTTTTTTATCAAATACTATACTTCAGCTTTAGGGCCTGACTTGGCCATGTTTTCCAAGATGCAAGTCAAACCTACACTATCATAAACTTATGAAGAAGCCGAGAGAGTGGAAGCTGAAAAAGAGAGCATCGAAGATTATCCTGAGTAATCGGGAGAAAAAACTTTTGGTAAGAAAGCCTTATTACTGTCTAAGCCTAAGGAGGAGTGGTCACATGACTTTGAAGGAATGTTGAAAATGATGCAGAAACTATCTAACAGGAATAATAGATTTAGAAATGGAAAAAGAAGCTTAGAAATATTATAATCCTTACTATAAAAGGAGAGAGGACAACAATCAATCTAAGCCTCCTCCACATAGTCCTGCATCAATGAATTTAACTGAGGTGGGTATGGATAACTTTTGCACCTTTCATCAGTAGCCTCATTCTGAGAAAAATTGTCCTCAATGGATCAATTCAATGACATTAGTAATGAATCAGATGCTGGACTCTAAACTAACAGAAGTCAATGATGAGGAGGAAAAGGGAAGTAAATCCATAGAAAAACAAGAAGATGATTCTCTGGTTTTATGGGACTATGTCTCACTTTTTGACACAAAAGATGAAAGTTCACTAAAACAGGAAGAAATATCAGAAACAAATGAAACAACAAGAATTCAAGGTTTGTTAAGTAAATACAATTCAATACTTCCAAAGATTAAGAAATTTCAGGAGAAGATGAAGAGAATACAGAAGAACAACAACGATGATAAAATACCTGAACCTATTGTTAGCAGTCAAGGTCCAAAACAAGTCAACATGTCTATAAGGCCTATTGAAGACAAAGCTGATAATGTCAAAGAAAATACCAAAGTGCCTGAGATGGGATACAAATTTTTGAAAGCACTTGAAGTACCAGAGGAGGAACTTCCCACTAACAACCAACCTATAGAAGAAATTATTGAGGCAAGTGTGGGAGGTAAGACTAGTTTTAAAACCCCACCTTTCCTCCTGACTTTGGAGATTTTAAACCATAATGTCCACAAATGCTTAGTAGACTTAGGATTGTCAGTCAATGTTATGCCACTTGCAGTCTGCAAAAAGATTAATGGAAAACCTCAACCTACTACTTGGGAGGTTACTCAGTTAGACAGGGCCAATGTGAAAGTAGTCGGGGAAATGGAGGATGTCCTGATTCGCTTATCTGCAAATGAAAACATATGTCAATACATGGATATTGTAGTAGCAGACATACCTAATGTCTATGGACTTATTTTGAATCGAGACTGGTCATCAAGACTAAATGGGTATTTTGCTTCAGATTGGTCACATTTGTGGTTGCCTCAGAAGGGAAGTCCAAACCAGATAAAAATATTAAGAGAGCCCTACATGAAGCACAATGTTACTCAATTGAAAGAAAAAAAATGAACGAGTGAATTCTGTGTTGGGAAATCATCTAATTGAACAAAAAATGGGAGACTACCAAGAAGAAGAAGCCAGCATTACATCAGACACCCAGCCTGATCTCCTTCGATTTTCACGGGCTGATGAAATTGATTGTAAAATAGTAGATGTAATTTTTTATTCAAGTACTGTAGGATTAGATAATGGTTAGGTATTTTTCATTTTATAGTCAAACCTAGCCCATTAACTTACAAGTTGTCTGATTTATAGGGGTGGGAAGAGGACTGACCAGTTAGTGGTTTAGTTCTTAGATTTTTTTTTCTTTCTCTGATTTTTATTTCTTGAATTATCCTGAACATAAATAAATTGATTTGGTTTTTTATTTTGATTTACTTTATTTCTATTTTTTTTAGTTTAGATTTTGATTGATTTCAATAAAAGAAGCAAATGTTTGGTTGCAAGGAGGGCATCAAAATTCTGGATTAACTAAAGTCCTTGATTGTAAGACTGTGTACTATTGTGTTATCTGAAATAATTTCTTCTAGTTTAACAGTTTTCCTAAATGGATATGAACACATTGAATTCCTTCCTTAATCCTTGTAAGATAACTCAGGATCAAAAGGTCTGGAATACTATTTCGAGGCTCCATCCATCTCACATTTAAAAATGTCTGAGGCGGTGACAGCAAAAGACCCATGGAAAGGAAGCAGGGTAAATAGTATATTATATATAAATGATCCCATGCCAAGAATTGAAAGCCAAAAGGCAAATAAGAGTCAAAAACTCCTAAGAAAGCAATATGTATCAAAACAAAGTACTGAACCATATGAGTACAAAATTGCCAAAAGTTTTTCTCCATCTGTGAGCTGAAAATTAAATACATCTCTCACACAAAAGGACACTATGGATAGAGGAGCCTGAATAAAAATTCAGAAAGAAAGGCATGTAGGAGGACTCAAAAGAGAGGACAAAGGTCCAAAAGCACAAAAAATGCAAAATGGCATGGGAATGAGGAACAAATGAATATTTTTGTTTACCATATGTTACAATCCCGTGATGTCCAAGCTGGAAGCTACCCGAAGACAAAGGTAAAAAAATGAAATTCATATTCCTAGCCTCAAAAGAGTTATCCTAAATTTGAAATCTTGGTTTCCATTCTCCTAAATTGGACTATCATCAATGATAAAAGTACATACATTTTCCATTTGGGAAATCTAGACATCTAGAAGAATTCAACATGTTGGTTTTTTTGTCAAACAGTCTGGTACTTAAGGAAATAATTGTCCAAAGATCTGGGTTCACAAGGTAGTCGCCAATTGTTGCAGCTGCAACTCTCTCCCAAATTTTTAAATTTTGGACCCTCCTTATAAGTTCATTTTTCCTAAGATTGTTTGGATTGTTGTTTTTGTTTTCCCTCTGCTACAAATTTGGATTGTTTTAAGTTGAAGTGAGGTCAACTGTTTTTATGCTTTCCGAAAAACTGTTGTTGCTTGCCCATACTTTGGACTGTGGAGTTTAAGGTTGATTTGAAAATGATGTCCTTTGATCTGAATGATTTCCTTCATTGCTATCAGAGGTCTATTTTTGTTTTAATCGAAACTTTAGTTCTCTTTGTCGCAGCTGTTTCGGAGATGAAACAAACTATTTTTATCGTTGCACAGCCGAAAGTCTTTTGGAACTAAACATTTTTTTATTTGGTTTTCGGAGGTCATTTGAACAATGAATCGGGGTCATATTTCTCTATGCAGCCACTATTGCAGAAGCTAAACGATGAATGTTCTGATGGTTAGCTCATATATTTTTCGATGACGTGGTTTTATTGTTTAACTTTTGACTTTGTGATTTTTTTGCTTTTCTCTCTTGGAACAGTTTATGACTTTAATCGAAAGACGTAGTCCTTATGTCATCCGCTATTGCAGCTCCTTAGCAGACTAACCATCTGACGTATAGTTGTTCTGTTTGCCGATATTTTGTTCTGATCTTCACCGACGTTTTATTTTTCCGCAGAGCCCTTAGGCTGTATGGCTCCCGCCATTGTGGCTACGCAGTACACTATCGCTCTGGTGTTTTAGTTGGTAGTGGTTCCGAATTTCAATGCATTATTACGGTAGTGTTTAGTTTTGAAGCACTGACATGGTGGATATGTTGAGGTGTGAGTCGCCATTACTTAGCGTTAAGGTTCTCTGATGCCAATAGACTTAATAGTATTGCGGGACCCGTAGTCTGTCTGAAGCCCGTCGTTGCGGCTGTGAATAGGTCTATCCTGCCGATGCTTTTGTGGTTTCGACCACCGATAGGGGTTTTTCCCGCCATGTTTGTGTTCTTTTACTCTATTTTATGGGTGGTAGAGGTTTCTTATTCTTTTTATCATGATAGATTTTTTGCGATGAGAGCACAGAGCAGGGCCTCACATTTAATGATTAGTTTTATTTATAGTGTGGTTTACGTTTTCTTGAATACGGTCCGTATTAATGTTGATTTTTTTGTTTAACTGTAGAATGTACTTAGAGGATTTTTTGTTTCAAATCCAGTTTGATGATTGCTACTGTAAAGAAGGTGTATCTAAAGGACAAAGCAGAAGGGATTTGGATGAAGAAAAGAAAGCAAGAAGCAGAGATATTGCTCAAAGAGAAGATAGTGAAGGTATGAGATCAAAATACCAATGGATTATTGAGCAAAATCGTTAGTAGTAGAGGCCCAGGCTTGGAAAACGTTCATCAGTTACTAAGCTGGTCCCTATTTACAAAGTGCTCTTAAAATCTTAATCTAAAATGTAACGTATTGTAATAAATCATGAGCACTCACTAAAGAAAAATTGTGGGACTGAATGGTTGGGGGAAGCCCAAAGGTTACTGAGGGGCAGCCCAAGAGTTTTGCTTGTAGTATAAGTATAGGAGATTTAGATAGAACGAGGGACTTTTTCCCATTGAGATTTGTGAGAACATGTCGTAAGAAGAACTATTTCCTTTTGCAATAAGAATTACAAGTTTCTTGTTGGAGAAAGCTTGGTGGAACTTTTCAAATGTTGTGCCATGGATGTGTTGAATGTGAACTATTTCTTTTTAGCTTTGTGTCCATTAACTGTGAGATCATTCTAACTCTTTGAACCTATGTTCTTCTATGAATGCTCTCTAGTTTATTCTATGAAATTTCCACTATGAGTAATGAATGTTGTTCATAAACAATTAGCTATCTGGTTGTTCATATATCTATAAATGTTCATGTATTTTGAAATAAGTAATAGCTATCTATGATTTTTCTTAATGCATGTGCAAAACACATTACTCATTGATGAATTATAATCTTGCTCCCCAGGGATAGGTTAGATAGTTAGTTTTAGTTTTTCTTGCTGTGTGTGATTTAGATGCGAGAGAGTTAAGACGAGAGGTAAGAACCTGCGCATCACATTGTGACCGCTCCTCGTATTCTCTATCAATCTACATTCTTAGGTAGGCACTTGCATCTCATACTTAAATAATAAAAAGCTAAAACATACACGGTGGACCGGGTCGTAATCGGTAAAACCTTTTATTTTTGTTACTTAACCTACAATAGCCGAACCATAAACCAGACGGATTTTCCATACCAAATAGTAATGGGCTAGTTGGGAACGTTTACTAGGGAGAATCCCTAGCTGTTGTTTCCTGCAATTTTTCAGGCCTCAACGCCTAGTTTGTTGTATCTCCAGTTGTAAGTCAAAACTAGGTCACCCTCGTTAAAGGCACAAGGTTGGACGAATTTATCATACTGTGCCTTAACATGTTTCTTATGTGCCTCATTATCCAAGGAAGCATCTCTCTGAGTCTCGTCAAGGTTGTTCAAATACAAAAATCTTTCTTCCTCTGCGGAAGTGTCTGGGATAAGTTCGACGGCAAGTTGTAAGGATGGAATCTAACATTAAATCAGTAAGACAACTTTGAGTCCATAGACAAGCTGGAAAGGTGTGAAACCAGTAGTTGTTTTCACCCAAGTACTATAAGCCCAAAGAGCGGAGAAAATAATGTGGTGCTAGTTGGATTTATGATCTCCAACCATCCGATGAAGCATAGTTTTCAAAACTTTGTTAATGGCCTCTACCTGACCATTATCTTGTGGATAATATGGCGTAGAGTTTTCATGGCGAAAACCTAGCTTGGCACTTAGTTCTTCCATCATTTGATTATATAAATGTGTTCCGTGATCAGTAACAATGGACTGCAGGACTCCAAATCTAGCTATGATATGATTGAACAGGAAGAGAGCGGAAGTCTTACCATATTTCGCATATGTAGGCATGGCCTCAGCCCATTTTGTAAAATATTCAATGGCTACGATGATGTAACCATGCCCCTCGGTTGAGGTAGGCTTACAATGCATATAATCAATCCCCCATTTGGAAAATGGGCCAACGGCAATGACGGGGTGTAGCGGAGTGGGATGTGAGTGCTTTTTGGGAAAACAATGTTGACAAGGTGGGCATTTCTTAACAGCCTCATGGCAGTATTTGAATACTGAAGTCCAGAAATAGCCAGCATGAAATATTTTCTAGGTTGTAGCCATCCCAGCTAAATGACCGCCACATGCTCCAAAGTGGCAATGATTCAACACATGTCCAGCTTCCTCATGGGTGAGGCATCGCCAGAGAATAGAATCAATCCCACATCTATACAAGGTATCATTCAAGATGAGGTAGTATTTCACATGGTGATGGATATGGTAGCGATTGTCACGGGATAGATTTGGCTGAAATCTTTGTGTTTGGAGATAAATAAGCAAATATCCATACCATGGGTCAGTAGTGCTGATCAGGAACATAAATTCATCGGGAAATGAATCACTGGGCTCAAATTCCATCGTAGCACAGGGAAGATCACACATGAGCTCAGCAAAGACCAAGGATTTCTTTGATGTGGCTTTGGTAAATTCCAGATCAAACTCCTGTAGTATGACTATCCATCGGGGGTACTTTCCCCCGAGCACCTGACGAGTCAGGATGTAATACATAGGGTTCTGGTCTGCCAATACTGTGGTTGTACGGAGCAAAATGTAGTGATTAAATTTTTTTACAGCAATGACCGTGTCCAATGCTAACTTTTCCACGCGTGAATATCGAGCTTCAAAATCCATAAGATTCTTACTAGCATAGTAAATCACGTGCTCATGACTGTTGGCATTTTCCTGCACCAAAACCATAGCGATGGTAGTAACGGAGGCAGCAAGATACAATATAAAGTCCTTTGAATAATCCGGGGGGTGTATCACGGGTGAATGAGTCAGAGCATGTTTGAGATTATCAAAGGCACGTTGGGCTTGGTCATCCCAGAAGAATAGAGTGTCCTTCTTGAGGAGACGCATATAACCGTGCGTTCTCTCTGCAAAATTACACATGAAACGGTGGAGGAATTTTTCCTTCCCTTGCAAAATTTGGAGTTTGAGAAGATTGGTTGGGGATGGTAGAGATAAAATGGTGGCAATTTTCAAAGGGTATATCTAGATGCCATCCTTAGAGACCACAAAACCTAACAGACATCTCGTCTCAACGTAAAAAACACATTTATGTGGATTGAGTCATATATTATAATGACGGCATCTCAGGAAAATATCTCTAAGATGACCAGGGTGGTCCTCCCATCACTGTGAATGAGTAGGGAGGTTGTCAAGGTACAGTTAAACAATATGTTTAATATCGTGAAAAGCATAGGACATCGCATGATAGAAAGTGGCTCCAGCATTTTTCAAGCCAAAAGGTAACTTCCTATACACAAAGGTTCCCCATGGGAAAATGAATGTCATCTTGTGCTGATCTGTGGGTAATATCTCAATCTGATTATAGCCAGAAAAACCATCCATAAATGAGAAGATGATACTTCCAGCACAGTTGTCGATAATATGATCGATATGTGGAGTAGGAAAGTTGTCCTTGGGACAAGCTTTATTCAAGTCTCTAAAATCGATACAGAATCTAATGGTGCCCTGCATTTTATTGACAGGGACAATGTTTGATACCCATTCTGTTAGAGGTATGGGATAAATAAACCCAGCTTTGAGAAGTTTCTCTATCTCAGCTTTAATAGCTGCGGCCTTCCGTGGATGGAATTTCCTTAGTTTTTTCCTGATAGGTTTAGCTGTGGGATAGGTCTTAATTTAATCAACCACAATGGATGGGTCTATCCCTGGCATTTCTTCATAAGAACAGGAAAAAATATCATGGAATTCTTTGAAAAGTGCATTGTATGCTTCAGATTCTTTTACCGAGCAGTTATGCCCAATGTGAACATGCTTGATGGTACCAGGATTAGCTAATATGTCAATCAGATTTGTCTGAGTAATGTTACAAAGGTTTCCTTTAGAATATGTGTCTTGCAACAATATAGGACTTTGAGGTTCTTTGACAATATCAGTGGAAAACAAGGATGCAAAATCATGGTTAACCGAACTGGTGTTGGGGAGGAACAGGGATCTATGATGGTGATCCTCCCAAATGGACTCATTCATATTCATAATCTCCATAATGGACTCGTCGGAAGAAAAATTCTCAGAGAGATAATCCAGAATAGGAAGAGATGGTTCTAACCAGTAAGGCAGGTGGTAAGGATCCAAAGTCACCAGATGAAGGTCATCGGTGTGATCATCAGAAAGGGTTTGAATGGTGTTGTACATTTCTTCGTGTGGACTTAATGAGGTGGACTCAACACTTTGTTTTCCCTTGGGCTCACAATCAAATGGTGTAATCATATTCACTATCGTTGTATCTGTGTTAGGAGGAGTGGACGGAAAAATCCCCAGAAGCGATGAATCCTTCAACATGCCTACCCCAATCGACTGGTAAGGAGGAGGGGACTGGCCTAACATGGGGATGTTATTAGCTGTAGAGGTCATAACATCTAGGGTACATAACTCAATCTGATCAATGGTAACAATTCCTCCTAGATTTGGAAATTGGACTATTCAGAATACTATCGAAGCGACAGCAGTCATGGTGTAAAACCAATTTCTTCCTAGAAGGAGGTTGTAATCTAACGGGGCATCTACTAATTCTACCTTAATATAAATATTTTTTCCCCTGAGCTCGACTGTAAGGGATGATATGAGACCAGGGGGTTGGAAAATTCATCCATCAAAGGCTTTAAGAGTCGTAGGTGATGTTACAAGCTCGGGAGAGCCGATAGCTTTCCAACAAGATAGGGACAAAACTGAAGTTGAAGCTCCTTCGTCTAAGACAGTCCTAAAGACTTTATTTCCGACTACTTTCGTGATGATTTGGAAATCAAGTTTGTGAGGTAGTATAGACTTATAATTCTCAATATTTGAATGAATCAAGTTAGAATTTCCCAGGTCTAAAGCTCCTAACATAGTTAACATATTTTTGTGATGTGTAGGACAACTTTGGAGCACTTCCAAGGTAGACATTGCACATGGTGCTTGAGTGAGATATTCAACTACATTATAAAATTGAGTAGCTTGGGATTTAGGGTTAAAAACAACCTTCCTAAGAGTACTCTTGGGTGGACGCAAAATCATATCAAGAGTAGGCTTCTCAATGGTTAGGGGGATAGTAGACGAGGATTTGGGAGAACCATTGGAGGGAGCTTTCCCTGAAGAAGAAAGGTCTTCTTTCTTGTCTACGGTTTTGTCATAATTCTAAATTTGAATTTGCAGACTAATGGTATCTAAGGACATCATACGAATTTCCTCTGATGAACTAGAGTTTCCCTGATTAGACATGTGGTCTATCAGTTGTTGTTGAGAGGGAAAACGACCTGTGAGAACTACGGGTGCAAGATTTGTTTTCAAAAATTATGTGATTTCATCCCAGCGGGAATGCTCTTTTGTGAAATGGTCACCTCCGCATAGCAAACATGGATATTTTGCTTTTCTTTTCCCTTTATTGTTATCATTGTTGGTTGGTTTTGGGTTCTCCTGTAGGTTTCTAGGTTTTTTATTTTTATTTTTACCTTTATTTTTATTATTGCCAGAGGTTTGAATACTATGAATAGAATTAACCTCGGCGGAAACCTTAGGATTCGAAGGAGTAGGGGTGGCAGTCTAGGGTTGCTTGGTATGTTTTTTTGCTGACGGGGACTGGATTGAACCAACAATCCCATCAACAAGGACTTCTGCTAGTGGCTTTGCAGGATTGGTGCTTGGGTGAGGAGCTTGAGGAATCAAGTCATATAAAGTTTCGGACTAGGAATAGACCAAGTCCAGATACTGGGCTCGACTAATGGCTTTCTCTTCAATAATTCCACCGCCCATAGCCACATCTTAGGAAATTGAAGGCAACAAATATTTGGTAAACCAATCAGCTAATAACTGATCCAGAATAGGAGCCTTAAGAAGCCTTCTCCACCTTCTCCACTCATGGATATGATCGGATATGTGGGTGGATGTGTTATGTCATAGAGAATTTAAGAGATTAGTACCTGATTCATAACGATTAGGAAGCTGAAAGTATGTAAGAAATACTGTTTCCAATGAGCCAAAATCCACAAACGAGTTTTGTGGAAGTTCAATATACCATTTTGTGGTTGTACCAGTCAAAGTTCACTAAAAGAGTCTTAAATGAACTGAATCATCCATACGGGAGTTTGAATAACACCACAGATGGAATGTCATGACATGGTTTTTCATATCATCTCCCTGCTTCCCATCGAACTTTGGAATGTTCGTAACTTTACCGGAATGGGAGGCCACAAGGGGTTATGTTGGATGGGGTCATTAATCAACTTGGACAAATTAGGCAAGTCTAAAGTTGCTAGGAAAGGTAACTGACGGTTAGGTTGCACATACTAGTAATATTGATATGGCATATAGTTACCAGTAGGACCATAAGTAGACCAGTAGATAGGTTTTTGTGACGAAGAACTACTGGAAAATCCGCCTGTAGGGGGTTGATTTCTGGGATCAGGAATGTTAGGACCACCAGGACCACTAGGACCACCAGGAGGCAGACCACCAGGACCACTAGGACCACCAGGAGGCAGACCACCAGGACCACTAGGACCACCAGGAGGCAGACCACCAGGACCACTAGGACCACCAGGAGGCAGACCACCAGGACCACTAGGACCACCAGGAGGCAGACCACCAGAACCTCTAGGGCCTCTAGGAGGTAAACCTCCAGAGCCTCCAGAACCACTAGGAGGAGGGCCACTAGACCCTCCAGGGCCATTAAGGAGAAATCCACCAGGGCCCCCAGGACCACCAGGACCATTAGGACCATAAAGAGGAAATCCACCAGGCCCTCCAGGACCATTAGGCCCCCCAAGGGGAGGACCTCCATAAGGTGGTCCTCTGGCACCTCCCGCAGTATGTATGGGTATCCCCCCCATAGTACGCATGTAAGACCAGTTAGGTTGCCCCCTGTTGAGGCCTTGAAATTCTCATGCGACAACAATAAGGGATTCTCCCCAATCAACATTCCCAACTAGCCCGTTGACTGTTTAGTATAGGGAATCCATCCGGTTTATGGTCCGGCTACTGTAGGTCAAGTACAAAACAAAGGCTTCACCGATTACGGCCTGGTCCACCGAGTTTTTGTATTTTTTGACTTAAATTATGAAATGTAAGTGCCTAATTAACATGCAGGGTGATAAGATGCAAGGAGCAGTCACAATGTGATGCACAGGTTCTTACCTTTCGTCTTAGACTCACTAGCATCTGAACCACATACAATAAGAAAATAAAATAACTACATAAACTATCCCTAGGGAGCAGGATTATCATTTATTAGTGAGTAATACATTTTGCACATGCATCATGAAAAGTTACAGATAGCTAATACTTCTTTCAAAACGCAGGAACAATTTACAGATATTTAAACAACCAGATAGCCAATCGTTTTATGAACAACATTTATTGCTCACAGTGGAAAACATCACAAAATATACTGAAGAACATTCAACAAGAACATAGGTTCAGGAGGTCAAACACTCTCACAGTTAATGAAACACAGCTGAAAATGAAATAGTTCCCCTTCAACATTGTTCATTTAATCACATTGATACATTCCACATTTCGCTTTCTCTAGCAAGCAAAAGTTGCAGTTTCTGATTGTAAAACGAAATAGTTCCTCTTACAAGAAAAAAATGGTTTACCAATTTTCGAGGGAAAAAGTCCTCTCTTAGTTCTACTTTCCAATATTTAAACTACAACGGCAGACCACTTGGGATGCCCCCCAAACGTGCGACCTTTTAGTTCCCCAACGCTTCATATTCTTCTATCTTTTCTGTGCATGCTCATGATTGGTTGAGTAACTACCGAACCTTTCAGAGCTGCTCCTTTATCACCATTCATTTTGTCTTTTTCTTCGTTTTTCCATCTTACGATCCTACCGGTTTCAGCTCTATTTTCACCAAACGGTCCGCCTCCGTTGACCAACCCCCGGAAACTACCTGCAATCAAACGAGGAGCATCAATTGTTGGAAACACATTTAAACCACCGCAGAAAATTAAACTGACTGAACGGCTAATCCACAAGAAATGATCAGGTGCACCACCGTCATTCTACAAGTGCCGACCATAATACCTTGTCCTCTTATAGTCTTGTGATAGCAATACCAACGGCGGAAGACGGGAGGAAACGAGCATCGGAAGCCAAACGGATTTCCCGGCCGCAACGGTGGAAAGGTAAAGGCTCCAGGCATGCGACAGGAGGGCGAGAAACTTTAAAATCGGAAGTTGGATGGTTTAGACATCGGAAGCGAAAAGAATTTCCCGGCCGCAATTGCGGAAGGTTAAAGACTGCGGGCAAGCGGTGGTGTGAGGAAACTCAATTGAAAGTCGGATGGCTTCACACTTCGACAGCTAAAGGACTTTGAGAGCCGCAACGGTGGATGAGAGAAGGCTGAAGACACGCGACGCGGGCGGGAAAAACTTCAGATCGGAAATCGGCTAGGTTTGAACATCGGAAGACAAATGGCTTCCCCATACGCAACGGCGGAAGAGAAACATCTTCGGATCCGAGGCTAAACAGGCAAACGTACGTCGGCAAGTGGATCGCTCTACGCTTCGAATGGCTAAGCGATTTGGGATCCGCAACGGTGGAAGAGAAACAAGTTGTCAGCCACCGATTTAACATAAGATGATGCCCAGTTGACCAAAACAATAAGGGTTCAAACAGCTTCAAGCATCGGCAAAGGTTAAACATCGCTCTGCCTCCGAAACAGCAGCCTTAAAGAACAAAAGATTTGACTTATCCTTGGCTAGCAAACTAAATTCACGTCCGCAACCCAGCACGAAAAACAAACATAGCAGTTTAAACAGGGCGACAATCAATCTTCAAAATTTCTTGAAAAGACAGCATGCCCAAAAACTCCAGAGTTCAACGATCAATAATAATGCTAAAACATAAGGAGGGGCCCAAAAATTTAAGAAAATTTGGGGATAAATGTTGGAGTTGCAACAATTGGTGATTACTTGGTGAACCTAGATCTCTGGGCGATAGATCTTTAAGTGACAGACTGTTTAACAACAAATGCATTCTATGGAATTCTTCCAGCTGTCTGGATTTCTCGAATGCCGGAAGTGTGTACCTTCAATCATTGATAATATCCCAATTTGGGAGAGTGGAAACCAAGATTTTCAGGTCTAGATAACTCTGTTGAGGCCAGAAGATGAGTTTCATTATTACCTTTGTCTTCAGGTAACTGACAGCTTGGACACCACAGGATTGTAGCACATGGTAAACAGAAATATTCGTTTGTTCCTCGTTCCCATGCCATTTTAGCACCTTTTTAGTGCTTTCGGACTTATGTCTTTTTCTTATGAGTCTTCCTGAATGCCTTTCTTATTGAATTTTAATTCAGGATCCTCTATCCCGTAGTGTCCTTTTGTGTGAGTGGTGTACTACAAGTTTCAGCTCACGGACGAAGAGGATCTTTTGGCAATTTAGTACTTATGATTCAACACTTGCTTTGATTTGTGATGCTTTCATAGGAGTTTTTTACTCTTTATTTGCCTTTTGGCATTCATTTCTTGGCATGGGATCATTTATATTTAATATACTGTTCACCTGGCTCCTTTCCATGGGTCATCTGCTGTCGCTCCTTAGAACATTTTAATTGTGACGTGGATGGAGCCTCAACATAGTATTCCAGACTCTTCGAATCCGGTTTATTTCATAGGGGTTAAGCAGGACTTCAATGCACACAGAGTTTATTCAAGAAAACTGCTAAACTGGAAGAAGTTCCTTTAGAAACACACAGTCTGAGACTCAAAATGTCCATCATTCCCAAACCTTTTGATGTTCCCCATGCAACCGCGGGTTCGTCCCCTTTATTGAAATCAAAACAATCAAACTCAAACCAACTGTAAAACATAACTCAAAAGATAGCAAGACAGATTATTTATATACAAGACAGAAGATCTCAAAGAAACTCAGGAAAAATAAGGCTTGAGAACCAAACCATTCACTGGTAAGTTTTCTTCCCACCCCTATAAATCCTGCAGCTTGTAAGTAAAAGGGCCAAGTTTTGCTGCAATCTGAAAAGGGCCTACCCACAACTGCTGAAATTTAGTGTGCTTTCCTTTCTCGTCATGGGGGTGATCCCATTTGAGGACTAAGTCTCCTACTTCAAATTCTTTTGTTCCAGCTTTATGTTTGTCAAACCATCTCTTAACTAGCTCTTGCTGTTGCTTGAAGCATTCTCGGGCTTTAGATCTAGCCTCTTCTGCTTTCAGAAGATTATATATTCTTATTTGCAAAAATTCATCATCCGACCCCCTAGACTCTTGAGCTAGTATGGAAGATGGTAGCATGATATTGGGAGGAAGGATGGCTTCTTTACCATAGACAAGGGTATATGGAGACACTCCAATCGCAGACTTGGGGGTGAATCTATCGACCCAAAGGGCATTGGGTAATGCTGAGTGCCAACTCCTCTTGTTTTCTACTACAGTCTTCTTTAAAATTCTAATCAGATTTTTGTTGGAGGATTCAGCCAGGCCATTTCCTTGTGGATAGTAATTAGCAGAATAACGCAATTTTATTCCTTTATCATGAGCAAAAGCAGTCAATTTAATTGATGAAAAGTATTTATCATTATCAAAGACTAACGAAACTGGAACTCCAAACCTGGTCATGATATGATCTTGCAGGAAGCTGATGACTTCGTCCTCGTTTATCTTGCGCAGCGGGATAGCTTCGACCCAGCGAGTGAAATAATCAATAGTGGTCAGAATGTACTTGTGCTGCAGAGAGGAATTCGGTTTTATTTCTCCAATAATATCCAGCCCCCATTGCTCAAATGGTTCAGTGATCATCACAGGCTTTAGGGGTGCTGCTACTTTAGGTTGTCTCCCGCTACACCTTTGGCAAATATCACATTTTCTGACATGTGCGTGTGCATCTTTGAAGAGTGTATGCCAATAGTAACCGGCCCTGAGTTTTTTTTGGGCTGTGGTATCCCCTGAATAATGTCCTCCAGTAGGACCATCATGCAATTCTGCCATCACTTTCTTCACATCTTCCTTTTCTAAGCATCTGAGAAGAACTCCGTCATAATTCTTTCTGAATAATACCCCTTCCACAATTTGATAAGATGCTGATTTAAGACACAGCGCTCTTCTTTGCTTAGAAATCCAATGTTCTGGCAATAGCCCTGCCTATAGGTAATGCACCAGGTCCCTATACCAAGACTCGAGAGCTGTAAACAAAGGACATACCTCCATTACATGTAGTTCAGCTTCATCTTCCCAGGCGTGATCTTCATTTTTCCCACTTTCAGTCATCTGTTTGCACAACCCTTGTCCTTTAACTATAGATGCTGGCTTGAACTCAAGGTCGTATTCTTGAAGAGCTGTTACCCAGTTGCCTCTTCTTTCTCCTAACTCCTTCTATATAAGAAGCGACCTTACAGCTGGGTAGGGGACAATCACTTTGGTTCTATTTTTTAAAATATAAGGCCTGAATTGCTTTACTGCCTTAAACACTGCATAAGCTTGCTTATCAATGGCTGGGTAGTTTAATTCAGCCCTTTGCAGACCATTGCTCATAAAGGATATTGGGAATTCCTCCCCCCCATCATCCTTTTGCGTAAGCACAGCTGCTCGCGAATCATCGGATGCAAAAGTATATAGAATAAAGTATTTATCGAAGTCTAGGATTTTCAGGGAAGGTGCATGTGCAACAACCGTCTTAATTTTGCTGAAATCATTCTTCTCGATCTTGGTCCACTTGAACTGTGCATTTTTTTTCACCATCTCCTGCAATGCCTTGACTATTTGAGCGAAATCAGGCACAAACCTTCGGACAAAATTTATGGTTCCCATGAATGATTGCATCCCCTTTTTATTATGGGGCAAGGGGATTTGTTCAATAGCCTTAATTCTTTCTGGATCAATGGAGATCCCTTGCTTTGACACTATGTGACCTAGCAACTTGCCTTCTGTGACAGCGAACACACATTTCTTAGGATTGAGTGAGATGCCGTACTTCCGACAGCGTTCAAAAATCTGCCTTAAGTGAAATGCGTGCTCTCCTCTTTTTTCGAGAATATCGTAATATCGTCAAGGTACACTACAACGCTGCAGCCGATCAATCCATGGAAAGCTATGTCCATAGCTCTCTGAAATGTTGCTCCCGCATTTATAAGCCCAAAGGGCATCCTTCTGTAGGCAAAGGTTCCCCATTTGGTCCTAAACGTTGTCTTCAACCTGTCTTCCTCGGCTACTAATACTTGATTGTAGCCAGAGAAACCATCCAATAACGAAAACAGTTCAGAACCTGAGACCATTTGGAGCAATTTCTCCATGGGTGGCACCGAGTAATTATCTTTATCAGAAGCTCGGTTCAAATTTCTGAAATCAACGCCTAATCTGATCTCTCCAGATTTTTTTCTAACTGGTACTAGATTTGATACCCACTGAGAGTGTCTAACTTTAAAAATGATTCTAGCATCCAATAATTTCTTCACCTCACTCTGAATCAGTGGTTCCAGCTTTGGATGCATTTTTCTCAAAGGCTGCTGATACGGATTGACTCCGGCTTTGATGGGAACAATGTGCTTGATGATGCTGGTATCGTATGTTTTTAAATCTTCATATGTCCAGGAAAAGACATCTTTATATTGTTTGAACAGACGGATGGACTTATCCCTTTCTGATGGTGAACAACATTTGCCAAGATTCACAAATTTAGGACTTGCCTCAGTCCCTAAATTTATCAGCTCGAATTGTAGAGATGAGCTATGCGTTTTCACGTTGGCTGGTCTTCTGAACTTTTCATTTAAGTCGAACATTCTTTCTAATGTTCTGACACCTTTAGGAATGAAGTTGTCATATTTCATCTCGGCCTGATGCTCTTCATCGTCTACGATCGCTCCTTTAAACACCTCGTCATTTGTCAAACATTATATGATTTGCTGATCATCGTCGAACACTCGCAAGTTGGTGATCATATCTGGTACTGAGGGCCTGAACAACAGTTCTACAAAACACCGATTATTAGTGGGTACCAGTCTAGCGGCTGATGTGGCCAACAGATCAGCAGCTGCGTTTCTAATTCTTGGAATTGAAATAATGTTGAATGCATTAAAACATTTAAGCAAATCCCATACCTCATTCTGGTAAGCCTTTAAGTGAGGAGAAACACAATGTATCTGATTCCGGATTTGTTTCACAATAATTTCAGAATCCCCAAAGAATTTTAGATTACTTACCTTTAATTCAATTGCCTTCTTGAGTCCCTGCACCAGTGCTTCGTACTCAGCTGTATTATTAGTACACTCAAACTCTAATCTACATGAAAGGAAATGTTTATTCTTCTGTGGGTCGATCAGGACACAGCTAGCCCTTGACCCTTCTAATGTCTTAGAACCATCAAAAAACAAAATCCAAAAATCACTAATTACTGAAGGTGAATCTACTCCTGCTGCTAAGCTTACTATATTATAGTCAATCTCATCAGCCTATGAGAATCGAAGGAGATCGGGTTGGGTGTCAGATGTGTTGTTGGCTTCTTCTGCTTGATAATTCCCTGGTTCCAACTCAATAAAATAGTTTTCCAGTATAGAATCCACTGGTACATTATCCTCCTCTAGTTGAGTAACATTGTACTTCATGTGAGGCTCTCTTAGAATCTTAATCTGGTTTGGACTCCCTTTGTATGGAAACCATAGATGCGACCAATCTGAGGCGAAATATCTATTTAATTTGGCCGACCAATCTCTGCTCAGGACAAGACCGTAAGCATCTGGTATATCCGCCACCACGATGTTAATAACTTGGAAAACTTTTTCATTGGATGCCAGACAGACTAAGACATCTTCCAGCTCACCAATCACCTTTACATCTGTTCTATCCAATTGAACCACCCTCCACGTGGATGGCTTAGGCTTCCCATTGATCCTTTTATAGACTGATATGGGCATAACATTTACCAACGCCCCTGAGTCTACCAAGCAATTATGTACATTATGATTAAAAATTTCAAACGTGAGGAGGAAAGGTGGATGTTTGCTTTTAGACTTACCTCCAACGCTGGTTTCTCCAATTTCTTCTTCTTCCTGAGGTTGATTGTTGGCGAGCAACTTCTCAGCCGATGCTTCAAGTGCTTTCAACAGTCTCTCTTTTTGCTGCGACACTTTACACATCTCGAATAGTGGCACATTTGCTTTTACCTTTTTTAAATCCTCCACTATGTCATAATCCATCGGCTGCTCAATGGGATGGGGTTTATCAGCATTTTCTTCACTTGGCTGGGCCTGGGCTTCATTTTGCCCAGGATTTTGGCTGGTAATAGTGAATTCTGGAGTTTTATCAATCAAAGATTTGTTTTGAAATTTCTTCTTAACATTTCTCTGCAGCCTCTTAATCTTTGGGAGTATAAGGCTGTCTTCCTTAACCGTCCCTTGGCTCCTGGTGGCTACGTTGGTTTCCATAACGTCTTTGTACCCCTGAGTCTTTCCCTCTTTAGCATCAAATAACGAGACCGAATTCCATAAAGCCATGGTTTCCTCTTTCTGTTCCTTAGTAGAAGTAGAAGTAGAAATCTCTTTTCTTTCTTCATCTCCCTCTTCTGTTAATATAGAATCTAACAGTTGATTCATGACCAAGGTCATCGAATTAATCCATTGAGGACAATTCTTTTCAGAGTGTGGCTGTGGGTGGAAAGTGCAAAAATTGTCCAAGCCTACCTCTGTTAAATTCATCGATGTAGTGTTGTGAGGAGGAGGTTGAGACTGATGGTTATCCTCTCTTTTCTTATAATATGGCTTATAAAACTTTGGTGCTTCCTTCTCCTTCTCCAAGTCTATGATTTTGTTGGAAAGCTTCTGCATCATTTTGGCCATATTTTCAAGATCTGGCGATTTCTCCTCTTTAGGCTTAGTAAACAATAAGGCTTTTCTGCCTGCACCTTTTTCTCCTGACTGCTCTGGATAGTCTTCAATACTCTCTCTTTCCACTTCCGCTACTTCAGCCTCTTCATAGGTTTCCGTCAAAGTAGGCTTGGCCCTGCCCTTGGAAAACATGGCCAGATCAGGGCCTAAAGATGAAGTATAATATTCAATCAGAACTTTGTCTGAAGGTCTATCCGTTTCAGAGAAATTCTTGAGATAGGCTGCAAACCTTTGTGTGAAACTGTGCACCTTTTCTTTTCTTTCTTTCTTCAAGGCGCATAGCCCTTTCATGAGGGCTGCATGAGTTTTCTGAGTTGCATACTTACTTCTGAAAATTCTTTCGAAGGTATCCCAATCAAGGATAGAGTTAGCAGCCAACCCAAAGTACCATGACGCTGCAGCTCCTTTAAGGGTATGCGGAAATAGTCTGCAGACTACATCTTCATATTCCCCTACCCTTAATCCTTCAATTGCCAAGTAGAAACTTTGTAGATGATCAATCACTAGTATTTTCTCATTTGGGTCGAACTTGGGCAACATCTTGTCAAAGGCTTGGGGTAGGTCGTGTAATGGAGGTGTCAGGTTTAATGGTGTTCTGGCTCTCCATGCAGGTGGTGGATTTGGTGGGTTAGGTGGTTGGTTTGCGTTTACGCCAGCCATGAGTCTGGGTGGAGAATGGGGAGGTGCACCAATTGGAGTATGAGCAGGAGAACTGTGAGGGGTTTCTAGGCCTTCTTGATTCAAAGGTAGCACAACTTCCTGTAAGGCTGTTTCTACAAGTTCTTCCCAGTATCCAACCAACACTGAGTCTTCCGCTACAGGACGATCTTTCATTTTATACTCTCTTCTTGGCAATTCAGGGATGATTGGAAATCCTCCAATATTCTGTACATACGCCCTGGTGTGTCTTCTCAGATCATTAACAATTTCTTTGCCAATAGAATATAGATGTTCTCTTTCTTCTGGAATTGGATTTTGAAACCCACTGCTTTCAGAACTGTTACCAGTGGAATATTCTCAGGAAAATGGGTTTCCTCGGCCAGCCATACACTGGCGGCCCTCCTTCTAGCGCCAAAAATGTTGAGGCCTTGAAATTCTCAGGCGACAACAGTAAGGGATTCTCCCCAATCAATGTTCCCAACTAGCCCGTTGACTGTTTGGTATAGGGAATCCGTCCGGTTTATGGTCCGGCTACCGTAGGTCAAGTACAAAAAAAAGGCTTCACAAGTTACGGCCTGGTCCACTGATTTTTTATATTTTTTGACTTAAATTATGAAATGTAAGTGCCTAATTAACATGCAGGGTGATAAGATGCAAGGAGCAGTCACAATGTGATGCGCAGGTTCTTACCTTTCGTCTTAGACTCACTAGCATTTGAACCACATACAATAAGAAAATAAACTAACTACCTAAACTATCCCTAGGGAGCAGGATTATCATTTATTAGTGAGTAATACATTTTGCACATGCATCATGAAAAGTTATAGATAGCTGATACTTCTTTCAAAACGCAGGAACAATTTACAGATATTTAAACAACCAGATAGCCAATCGTTTTATGAACAACATTTATTGCCCATAGTGGAAAACATCACAAAATATACTGAAGAACATTCAACAAGAACATAGGTTCAAGAGGTCAAACACTCTCACAGTTAATGAAACACAGCTGAAAACGAAATAGTTCCCCTTCAACATTGTTCATTTAATCACATTGATACATTCCACATTTCGCTTTCTCCAACAGGCAAAAGTTGCAGTTTCTGATTGTAAAACAAAATAGTTCCTCTTACAAGCAAAAAATGGTTTACCAATTTTTGAGGGAAAAAGTCCTCTCCTAGTTCTACTTTCCAATATTTAAACTACAACGGCAGACCGCTTGGGCTTCCCCCAAACGTACGACCTTTTAGTTCCCCAATGCTTTATATTCTTCTATATTTTCCTCGCATTCTCATGATTGGTTGAGTAACTGCCGGACCTTTCAGAGCTGCTCCTTTATCACCATTCATTTTGTCTTTTTCTTCGTTTGTCCATCTTACGATCCTGCCGATTTCGGCTCTATTTTCACCAAACGGTCCGCCTCCATTGACCAACCCCCGGAAACTACCTACAATCAAACGACAAGCATCATTTGTTGGAAACGCATTTAAACCACCGTAGCAAATTAAACTGATTGAACGGATAATCCACAAGAAATGATCAGGTGCACCACCATCATTCTACAAGTGCCAACCATACTACCTTTTCCTCTTATAGTCTTGTGATAGCAATACCAACGGCGGAAGATAGGAGGAAACTAGCATCGGAAGCCAAACGGCTTTCCTGGCCGCAACGACGGAAAGGTAAAGGCTCCAGGAATGCGACGGGAGGGCGAGAAACTTTAAAATCGGAAGTCGGATGGTTTAGAAATCGAAAGCGAAAAGACTTTCCCGGCCACAACGGAGGAAGGTTAAATACTGCGGGCAAGCGGCGGTGTGAGGAAACTCAATTGTAATTCAGATGGCTTCACACTTCGGCAGCTAAAGGACTTTGAGAGCCACAACAGCGGAAGAGAGAAGGCTGAAGACACGCGACGCGGGTGGGAAAAACTTCAGATCAGAAATCGGCTAGGTTTGAACATCGGAAGACAAATGGCTTCCCCATCCGCAATGGCGGAAGAGAAACAGCTTCGGGTCCAATGCTAAACAGGATAACGTACGTCAGCAAGCGGATCGCTCTACGCTTCGGATGGCTAAGCGATTTGGGATCCGCAACGGCGGAAGAGAAACAAGCTGTCAGCCACCGATTTAACATAAGATGATGCCCAGTTGACCAAAACAATAAGGGTTTAAACAGCTTCAAGCATTGGCAAAGGTTAAACATCGCTCTGCCTCCGAAACAGCAGCCTTAAAGAACAAAAGATTTGACTTATCCTCAGCTAGCAAACTAAATTCACGTCTGTGACCTAGCACGAAAAGAAAACATAGCAATTTAAACAGGCCGACAATCAATCTTCAAAATTTCTCGAAAAGACAGCATGCCCAAAAAATCCAGAGTTCAATGATCAATAATAATGCTAAAACATAAGGAGGGGCCCAAAAATTTAAGAAAATTTGGGGATAAATGTTGCAGCTGCAACACCCCCATGGTGTGAAAGTATTACTAGGATATGGAATTCCAGCATAAGAAATTCCTGTAGGACTGGGTGGATAATTAAAGTTCCCTGCAGGTATTTGATTTGCTGTATAACTGTAACCCTAAGAGGTTTGACTGGTTACAGGTTGTGCCCCCAAGGGCTGACCTAAACTAGATGGGAGAATAACCACATTAGTGTGGGTGGGAGGGACATAAAATATAGATTTCTCTATACCAAAGGTCTGTCCTTGAATAGATACAATTCCAATGCCAGATAACGTAGGTCATGCCGGTGGTTTCCCCCCAGCACTAGAAGGTAATGATGAAACGGGAATTGAAGGTTGGGCCCCAGGTGCAGAAGACCTGGGAGGATTGGGAATAGACATAATATGGGAGGTGGTGGGATTGATAGTTTGACCTGGGTTGTGTGGTGTTACTGTGCGATCTATAACTGGTTCAATGGGTCTCATAGAATCGACAAGTGAATGATATCCCATAGGAATGACCGTGGAACGTGATGGTGGTGTGCCCAATATGTCATCTGTTTTCCTTTCAATCTCCTATGCATGGAGAATGGCTGTGTGGTATTGTGGACATTCTTCTTCATCTAGAGAAACTTCTTCAGAAAAGTTTAAACGGGTTCCAAATGAGGAAATGGCCTGTCCTATAGAGGTATCCCAAAATGGAGCATTGGGACCATAATCCATACGGGTAGTATCATCAACATGAACTTCTATGGGAAAATGAAACGAAGTATTACCCCGAGAAGGTTGTTGGACCAAGGGAGGGGAGTGTGAAGGATATGGTCCTCCGCTTTCTACAACCACATTATCTCCCACTTGGGAGGTGGTAGCAACTCCTTGGTCGATAGCTTCCATTGGATTTTCTCCTAAACTAGGAATAAAATAGAGTGGCAAGCCCTGTACTCCTCTGGACTATCTTAGCTCAGCCAGTTTGTACAGCTCCTATCTAACCTAGGGTCTGAAAAACTAGAAAACACACCAAAAAATTTCCCTACTGAAGCTATAGGTCAAACAAACCAACTTAAAATGACAGGAGGGGTTCAGATAGTTAGGTCTCTCACCAGGATTGTCAAGAAGGTGCCACACGCGATATACCTTAAGGGTACATGTGTAGTAATCTCCCCGAATATTGTTTTTGATGTATGGCTCCAAGCAAGATGGCCAAAGGGCTTTCCTTAGATGGATAAGGTATCCTAGTGGGGTGGGGTCTCCCGATATACGCAAGGTATGTGGGAGCTCAAATCAGTAGTAGTCCTATCTAATGCATAACCGTACACAAGGGGCCTTCCGATATACAATCAAGTACATGAATTACCTTTCTATATACCTCAATGGTATGTGAAAATCCATTCAATATACCGACATTACGTGGAAGAACCCTGTGAGTCCCGAGATGTAATGCAGACGAGTAACGATAGCTCCTACACTTAACGATGCCCAAACACGTCTCTAACCTATCACTCAAATTGCTATGTAAATTTTAACCTATAACTACCATTAATTTTAAAGTGGATGGTTAGGTGAATGCATGGAGTTTTGACAAAAAAAGTAAAACCATGCAATATGCATATGCAAATATTTCACTTTACCGTTCGGTATGCCTACTATGAAAGGGAAAGAGAGTATTTTCTTTTGCTTCAAAACTAAAAATATTTCCAAACAACAATCTTGAACACAAAATCAAAGACAAGCAGCACTTTCCAAACTCATTTCTCTTTTCTGAAAGCAGTCAAAAGTGAAGGAGTCTCTTTTCTCAAAAGGAAAACAAGCAGCACACTATATGCATATGCACTCTATTTTTCAATTTTTCTTAAATCATAGACAGGTCTAACTTAAAACTATAATATTTTTTATTTTGATGAGATAGTATAAATGCAAAAGAGACAAAAGAACATAGAGAACTTGAAAGCTTGTGAGGCCAATCAGAGATCCAATGTCTTATGCTCACTAATGATAATGACCTAATCTCAGTCAAAAATTTTCCTTTTAAAACAAGCAAAAAGAAGTCTTCTATGGGAACAAAAAATGAAATCAAGATGCCAATTAAATGTTTTTATTTTAGTCTATATAACAAAAATAAAAGAGATCTCTCTAACACCTAAGCTTTCAAAAAATAAATCCTTTCACAAAGACAACCAACAAGCACAGAAGAAAATGGACAATCAACAAGACTAATCTAGCTTTTGGATTCTTCAAACAAACCAATCTTTTACCACAAAATTTCAAACCACAAGCATCAGATTTTAACACACAAGCCTGACAATGCAGGGCTGAAAGCAAATCAACTCAATTTTTTTGCAAAAAATGAGAAAAAGTGGTCTTGGAATAAGGCCTACCTGGCACTGCACTGGAGGGGTCTTGACAGAGCGGTTCTGTCCTAACACCGCTTCTGGATAACAGGACTCAGGCAGTGGCACCGCACACTACTAACAGGTTTCAGGCGGTGGCACCACTTCTTGCCAACGGCATAAGAGCGGTTCCCTGTATAAATCCAAAACACAAAGGAGAACGACATATCAAGTTAGAAGAAGATCAGATCAATGTAAAAACTAATGGATTGAGAGTAAAAAAGAGCATAAAAAGTTGAAATACTTCAGATCTGAGCAGATCTAAAAGTTTCAAACCAAAATTCACTGAGTCAGATAGCATATCTGACTAAAGAGAGTTGGAGATGGAGCCTGGATTCATACAAACGTTTAAGAACTAAGGAAGATCAGATCAACTGATATACTTATCTATTCCCCAGCAGAGTCACCAGATTTGTAACCAAGAATATTTTACCTTCTACGGACAGAAGTTGTTCCTCTGGTATGAATGGTTCAAATCCAGAACAAATGAGTGAACGACAAAGGATGAAGACCTTCCCTGGATGTCGTAGGCACCTGGCATGCTACATCGATAGTGAACCTGTGTACCTACAAATAGATCAAACACGCAAACACATCAAAGCTACCAAAAAATTATCTACTTATCCATGTTATTGACTAAGGAATCTAACAAGATGTACATGCGAAATCAAAACAACAGTAATGTGGGACGGAAATCAGCTTTGCATTAAGATGTATAGAGAAGTTTACAACCAATCAAGCCTTAGTGTCAACATGCATCTCCATGAGACAAACACTTCATCCCCATAAGCTCCAACTTTGCTCTCTATGCTCTCCAATGGATTGGGCCAAGTGGTCAATCCAATAGCATAACAATACCTTTATATTTCTCCCCTCAACCATGGACATGAGCTTGTATTTATAATGCTCAATGGATAGGAATGGTTGAAATATTTGTGGATGAGGTGGCCTCTAAAATCCTATGATGGGGGATCTCAAGCTCAACTGACCCACAATGATAGTGATAAGGGAGGACACGAGGCTCATGATCTAGAAGCCTCGAGAAAATTCTCTTTTTCCCATTTTACCCAGGGTACCGCTTTTCTCCTCTTATGACAGAGTAGTTTAGATGAGAAACGCTTATGTACTAAAGGCCACAGGCGGTGGCACCGCTTATGGCAAACAGGATGAAGGCAGTGTGAGCAAGGTACCGCTCATGGTTCACAGGGAAAGCACAGTGCTGAGTATTTTCATGTAGAATTGACAAACAACATGGGTTTCAACTCCAAGTGTTGGGCTTAAGGGAAAATATGTAAGTCAAAGGTCTTATCACATGGTGGTGATAGGATTTGGGTGTAAGATTATTTGTCTGGTAGTTTGGGAAATTTTTTGGTTTAGAGTGGGTAGGAATATTACAGTACCTAGGTTTTTCCAGAGTACGTCTCCATAAATGGAAAGTATGCTCTAATATAATTATGTATGTTGATAAATTATGTTAATGAAGTAAATGGTTGGTATTTGTATTATAAAATAAAATGTCTTAACATTAAATAGGCTCCATTCATGTTACATCCATAAATAAGTGCAAGGAATTTGTTTATGTTGGGAGTAGAAAATCTGCACTGTCCGATTTCAATTATTGATCAAAATCGAAGTTGGAATTTTTGCCTTCTTAAGAGTTAACAAACTAAATAGGGTTTGAAAACTTTGAATTAAGAAAATAGAAAAGTAATTATCCATTGTTAATATTAAAGACTACGTAGTAAGAACTTGTACCCAGCCATCATACAGATATTTGACTTATCGGCTATTATCCATTGACTTATCACTTGGTAGCAATGTCATAAGAGGTGAGATTGGTTGGTGAAGTGGGGAGATGCTATTTCCCACACTAGGGTTTGGATCCTCTAAAAGGTGACATATTTTCCCAAGCGGACTGATGTGCATTGCAATATTGGTGTTTCCTAACCATTTGTCCTTGTGGATACTCATTAGCTTGATGGAAGAAGGAACTTTTCTCATCCCATGGTGGATGGGATCCATGTGAAGCACCAACCATTCAAGGTTGATTATCCTCTTTTGATTCTCCTTATTTCTCCACTTATACATGTATCTAGGATGATCATGCTTATCTACTGTATCATTGGCATCCACACTAAGATAATTTTTGTTGATAGGTCTCATATAGTGGTACGCTTACGGTTGCTAGGGAATAGTGATTTTTGCAATCCCATTAAGCCAATTTCTTGTGTTTTTTTCAAAATTCCTAGAAAATTTTTATGGATTTCATAATCTACTTGATCATATATTATGAACTTACACAATCTATCATCCTTTGCCGACCATTAGATACTCAAAGTTGTGTATTGATCCTTTTTACCATTATAGAGGACTCTGTAAGTTAGGTTTTGAAATTCTTAAAGGGTGCTAGCTCAATGGAAGAGCGCTTGCCTTACAAGCAGGAGGTTGGTGGTTCGATTCCTCCATGCCCTAATGATATTATAATATCGATTAAAAACAACTAAATTATTAACCAAAAAATAAGAGATAAGTGACCAAACAATGAGAGACAAGCGATTAAACAAAATGACCAAAATTCATATATAAAATTACTTAAAATGACTAAATTATTGACCAAAATATGAGAGATGTGAAACTAGGCATTAAATAGGATGCAACACATGGCGCTAATGATGAAGCCAAACATGGCATTGATATGGTAGTAAAATAAGACGTGAAACTAGGCATTAAAAATGATGCAACACGTGCAGCTAATGATGAAGCCAAACATGGCATTGATATGGTAGAAAAATAAGACGTTACTTTGGATGCAAAACATGGCACTACATAGGAAGAAAAATATGGTGCAAAAATAGAAGAAAATTTTGGCGTCATTTTGGTAGCAAAACACGATGCAAAAAAGGAAGCAAAAATTGGTGTAAATTTGGAACCGAAAATTGGCACATATTTGGAAGTAAAACATGGTGCAAAATGGGATGATAAAGTGGTAGCAAAAATGGATGCAATATTAGATGCTAACATGGTGCTATTAAGGATGAAAAAATGGCGCTAACGGGGATGTCATTTAAGAAGCAAAAGCAGACACTCACTGGGAAGAAAAATAAGACGTTATTTAGGAAGCAAACCTTGACATTGTTTATGAAGCAAAGTTGGATGCTATTCTGGAAGCAAAAAAATAGATGCTATTTGGGATGTCATAAAGGATGCTATCTAGGAAGTAAAAAAAGACATTTTTTGAGACTCTTTAAGTTTTTTCCATGATGCATCCCATTTAGCATCTAGTTTGATCACTCAATGTAAAAAAAAATACACTAAAAAGGGATGCTAAATGGGATTCTAATTCCAGGATTTGTTGTAGTGTAAAGAACAAAGATGAATTATTTAGCAAGTTCAAGGAATTAAAATCCTTGATCGAGAACCACACAGAAAAGAAGATCAAAACCTTTCGATCAGACAATGGCAAATAATTCACATCAAATGAATTCAAAGAGTTATGTATAGATTTAGGGATTAAGAGGGAGTTGACCACTCCATATAATCCACAACAAAATGGGGTTGCAGAAAGGAAGCATAGAACAATCATGGAAGCTGCAAGGGAAATGCTTCATGATCAAGATCTTCCCATGCATCTATGGGTAGAAGCTGCTAGAACAGCTATGTATGTACATAACCGTACTCCACATAGAGTACTCGAGAACAAAACACTTGAAGAATTCTTCTCCGACAAGAAACCAGAAGTCAGTCATCTCAAAATATTTGGATGTCCAGTGTACATACACATTCTGAAATAAAAGAGGACAAAGTTAGATCCTTCAAAGAAGAAGGGTATATTTGTGGGATATAGTGAAAGCTCAAAGGCTTACATAATATACTTACCAAGATTCAAGAAGATCGACATCAGCAGGGATGTAACATTTGATGAAGATTCAGCTTACAACAAATCCAGAAAGAGACCTGCTGAGGAACCTGAAGAAACAGAAGTACCCAGAATTCAAGATACAACTATGAACAATACAACTCAAAAAGAAGATCATAGAAATAGAAGAACCCCGGGAGAAGAATCCTCACAAGAGGAAACCTACATGGGTACGAGAGGCTATCCAAGGTCCAAAAAGGTATGGGGCTGCAAAAGAAATGCACAGAGAAAGGAAGAGAACTAGGTCCTACTCCAGATATGTAGCCCTATTATGTGATATCATTGATAAAGAATCTTACAACTATGAAGAAGCGATAGAGAATAAAGAATGGAAGGATGCTATGATCAAGGAGTACCAGTCAATCATGAAGAATAATGTCTGGGATGTTGTCCCAATACCAAAGGGGAAGTCTGTTGTGACTTCCAAGTGGATCTATAAGATTAAGCATGTTGCAAATGGAATCATAGAGAAATATAAAGCAATATTTGTGGCATGTGGCTTCTCCCAGAAAGAAGGAATAGATTATGAAGAAACTTTTCCACCTGTAGCCAGATACACTTCCATCAGACCATTACTTTCCTTGGCTGCAGTGATGAAATGGAAGATACACCAGATCGATGTCAAGACTGCTTTCTTGAATGGTGTAGTGGAAGAGGAAGTGTATGTGGAGAAGACACTCAGTTTTGAGACACATGACAGAGAAACTCATGTGTGTAAGTTGAAGAAAGAACTGTACAGTTCTAAACAAGCACCCAGGACATCGTATGGCAGAATTGACAGCTTCCTATCTAGTTTGGGATTTACCAAGAGTAAAGCTGATTCCAACCTTTACTACAAGGTTGAAGAAGGGAACCCAGTGATACTCCTATATGTAGATGATCTGTTTGTAACAGGTGAGGATGGGTTGATTGCTAATACAAAGAGGAAGCTTGTTGCCGAGTTCGAAATGAAGGACTTGGGTATGAGCATTACTTTATAGGCATGGAGGTGTGGCAGAATGCAGATGGAATCTCCCTGGGACAAGGGAAGTATGCAGTAGAGATCCTGAAGAGATTTGAGATGATGGACTCCAAGGCCATGACCACACCTATGGCATTGATCCTGAAGCTATTGAATGATGCTTCATCAGAGTCGTTTGATGCTACAATGTATTGTCAGATGATTGGGTCCTTGATGTACCTGACGAACACAAGAACAGATATTTTCTTTGCTGTGAACACATTGAGCTAGTTCTTGACGGATCCTAGACATGTTCACTTGATTGTTGCAAAGTATATTCTGAGGTACCTAAAGGGTACAGTTGATTATGTGCTCAAGTATGAGGTGAATCAAAAGATTAACCTAGAAGGTTATGTGGATTCGGATTGGACAGGAAATGCCATTGATAGGAAGAGCACTTTGGGGTGCTTCTTCTGTATGGGATCAGGTGTGATCTCTTGGTTTAGCAGGAAACAATCTTGTGTGGCACTAAGTACAACCAAAGCAGAGTATGTCGTAGTTTGTTCAGCTAGTTGTGAGGTAGTATAGCTAAGGAAGCCACTATCTAACTTGTTTGATCTCCAGTTGGATGCTACTTGTATATATTGCGATAACCATAGTTGTGTGAAGTTGTCAAAGAACCTAGTGTTCCATGACAAGTCGAAGCATATCGAGATCAAATACCACTATACCAGGGATATGGTGTAGAGGGGAGTAGTGAAGCTCCAGTATGTTGCAACGGATGAGCATATAGCTAATGTGTTGACCAAGCCATTATCCAGAGTGAAGTTGGAGTACTTCAAGGAGAAGCTTGGTGTTCATCAAATCGAGGTTCCCTCCAAGGGGAAGTGATGAGTCCATGAACCCTTTCGACATGGTGGTAGGCAGGGCCTCCCATGGTTGGATATAAGTGTTGATCCCTTCTGACATGGTTGTGGGAGCGGCCTCCCATGGTTAGATATACGTGTTGTGTCTTTCTGACATGGTGGTAGGCGGGGCCTCCCATGGTCAGATGTAAGTGCTATGCCTTTCTGACATGGTGGTAGGATTGGTTCCTTCCATGGTCAGATGTAAGTGTTGAGCACTACATCCAGCATCTGGATCTGTCAAGGAAATCCTTACGAGAGGCAAGGTGTTGCATCGAGTATGACAAAGGACTGGCTCTATAGGGGAAATCCTTCCAAGAGGCAAGGCGCTGAATCTAGTATGAAAAAGGACTGGCTCTACAGGGGAAATCCTTGCATGAGGCAAGGTGTTGCATCTAGTATGAAAAAGGATTGGCTCTATAGGGGAAATCCTTGCGAGAGGAAAGGTGTTGCATCCAGTATGAAAAAGGACTGGATCTATAGGGTAAATCCTTGTGGGAGGCAAGGTGCTGCATCCAATATGAAAAAAGACTATCTCTGTAGGGGAAATCCTTACGAGAGGCAAGGTGTCGCATCTAGTATGAAAAAGGACTGGATCTGTAGGGGAAGTACTTGCAAGGCAAGGTAGTACATCCAACATGAAAAAGGGTTGGCTCTGTTGATGAAGACCTACGTGGAGTCTAGACCTACAACCAGCATGAAAAAGGGTTGGCTCTGTAGAACTTCCTATGATGAGAAGAATTGAGAGATAACACCAGTTGATCGAGATAACAGAAGCAATAATGTTGATGATGATCCAATGATCTAGATTTGATGACGATCCATTGATGATCCAGACTTGATGGTGATCCAGACTTAATCTTGATCCAGAGAAGAATACTTGTGCTAATGAATTGTGTCAATAGAATACATTCCTAGTTAAGATGGAGTGTTGATGTATTTATAACTTTGGAACGTATTCACTTGTATATCTTATGTATTGTACCTTGATGTTCCTATCGGGAAGTATTAGTAATATAATTGATTCATGTCATACCCCGATGTTCCTATCGGGAGAATCAATAATGTAAATAAGTCATATAAATTCATATAAGGTAACCCTCCTTATTGATCAAGGGTTAAATTCCCCACAGTTGTGGGGCACTAGGGTTCTTAGACTCTCCTAGAGAATTCGGCCCTAGTGAGTTATTGTCAAGTCGGGAATTAGTATAAATAGAGAGTGAGCCTCTCTATTTATTACACAGTCATTCACACTTAGTTGTAGCGCATAAGCAAGAGAGAAGGAGCTGGTATAAGAGAGAAAACAGCTGTCAGAGATCATCTTACTCTCTTTGGGTTTTACTGTTGCTATTGGTGCTTATTCTATCTCTGAGGAAGTTGCAGGGTTTTTTGCTTTATGGTTTCCCCAAGGAAAATATTTGTGTCTATTGTCTCTTGTGATTGATTTTTGTGCATGTTATTCTCTCAAATAATATCCTAAGATAATACTGTCTAAATAGATAAAAATCTAACGGTTTCCATAACTTTGACATACATTAGTTGTGGTGTGTCTACATAGTTTCATGAGACTGAAAAAGAAAGAAAAACACTAATATGTGGTCTCATATATATATATATATATATATATATATATATATATA
>LPNX011108980.1:284254-331414 GCA_001517045.1 Pseudotsuga menziesii
ATTTTAAAATTATTATGCTCAATATTTTATTACTAAATTAATTTGCAAAACTTTGTTAGAAAAATGAAAACAATAGTGCAGTGTCATGGGTAGTGACTAATTAAAAAAGGTTTTGGATTTTGTATTACTTATCACGTAGAGATATGAATGAAAAAATATTGAGTTTTGTTTTACTAGTGAAACAATATGGATACATGCATGTTACGTTGGTGTAGCTCTAGTTCTTGTGAGGAAAAAATGTTTTTTCATCAAAGAATGTATAAATGAAAAATCTAAGACTGAAACAAAACAACCTTACAAAATGAAGAATTATATATGTTTGTTGATTAGTGAATTTACTCATCAATGGTGGTATACATTTTACAATATTTGTATGGTTTAGAAATATCCATGTTTGGATATTTGTATTAAAGAAATAAATAATGATAACGATGATGATGACAATGATAATCATGATGATTACGGTGATAATAAGATGAATGATGATGGTGACGATCATCATATTTTTAAATTGTATTCCAACTCCATAAATTTGCATGAAACCGAATGAAGTTAGTTATCCAAACTAACCCATTTGCAGATGACATTGTTTAAAATAAATTTTAAAGTTACTTCACACTACATCCTATTAATTCTTCCATTAAGAGGAAACCTTTCTTACAATTGTATTTATTCCAATTAGTATTTACAGTTTAAATAATTCTCTGAAAACTGTGTTATCTATAGTTGGTAACAATATGACTTAGTATCCAGATACAAATACAAAGAGATCTTGATTCTGATTTCCCTGTCGTATTATCTATTTGTAGAATGCTTGAACTAGTCAAAAATTGAAGATCAATATGCAGATACATAGTGTACACGATGCTCTGCATGGCTGGTTCATTTCAAACATGATTTGCAATGCATCATTTTAAGCTATCTGTTGGGTGTGGTTTCTGACCATTTTAGTTGGAAAAAAAATTGAAGACATTTTTCGATGGACAATATATGTTGAAAAGTGTGCATCAACATCGATTCAAAAGAGTATTCGAGGCATTGGACCGGTACAAAAACACATGAAGCTTATAACTCATAGTTTTCATTTCACTCATGCAGAATTTTCATGATTTCTTAAAAGCTTAACTTTCGCTAACCTCTGCAAAGATTACTATTTTTTTTTAAATTCCTAGACCATGGGCTCAACACTCTTAACAACAAAGAAAGAGCCACCTTCCTAGCAGCAGAAATTTGGATGCATACAAGAACCAAGCAAAGCAGGAAGATAGGAAGGTACAAGGCCTTGAATCTGCCCACCTTCCATCAATGCTCCCCCATAGGTTATTAGTTATGTTTCCATAAACAAGAAATTGTAATTGAATGAAAACAGAGGATATAAGTTTTTGGGGTAAGAACTGGTCCTCATTGTGAAGTGCAGGAAACCTAGTAGTTAAGGCATAGATATCAAGGATAATTCATGCCTCAAATCATCTCCAACTGAGGCATTGTTATGCATGTGTCCATACACATCAAGGAAAAATAACCTCGTATGTTGCAGGAAGCTATGCAGGGTGTTGAGGCCTACACTCAAAAGTTTGAAAGCATGAATATTCAGAGGCAGATGACAGGAATCCAAACTTAGATTCAGTTGATAGAACACAAACAAGATACTCTTTCTAGATAAATATGGGGTGTTGAAGTCATCCTCACTAAGGATGGAAATGGCTCATGTCCCGACAAGCCAATCAACTTGGATTCTGAGGATAAAGAGTGTTAGTTGGTTTCCCTGTACCCATTCTGTTTCTCTGTAATTTATTGCTAGCCTATGTTTAGTTATAGTAAATATAGTCATCTTACTATTTTACTTTAGTACAATTACAATTTATAGACATCAAAGGAAATATTATATTTCTAGAATGCTATTGTTTTCCCTAGTGGAAAGCCAGCAGTAGCATAATTTTGTATATTGTGTATAATTTAATATAATATAATCCGTCAGCTAGATTACAAAAAAATATAATCTTGGGTTTAGGCTTGTTGCAATTTCCTCTACATAGGTGGCACAATATGAAATGGAGAAGGCCATATTGGTGTCATTGCTTAAGAAGTCTGAATGACGCCTTCAATGGGAAGGCGCTGAGCCAATTGGAATTGATGTCCTTATTGTCACAGGTCCAACTAGTGATGGAGAAGATCCACAATATCCATATGCTAAAAAGGGTGAAATAGGTTGGGGAATAGTATCCATATGCTAAAAAGGATGACACATGTTGAGGCACAATTTCTGGAAACCATTGTTCTTTTCATTGTTGTTAATTCTACTGTGATGTTTCATTTAGATGCTAAATCAAGGCTTGTTCAGGATTAAACACCCTTGTAACCTAGGTTCTGGGGTTACCAACTTACTACTAACCTTGTAGACAATCAGCTTTAGTAGAGTACAGAAAGGAAATAGGAAGAAATACTTGACTCACCCAATTACCAATGGTTGATCCAAGCTTGATATTCTTCTGCTCTGCTTCTCTCCAAAGCTTCCAGGGATGCACCTCCTTCACCTGCAAAGAGCAAATTCTCCAAGTACAATCTTATACATGTATATATGAGGGGTTAGACAAACAATATATCTAGTGCATAATCAAATATATTTATCAACCATGATACATGAAAAAGACTCAACACAATGTTGGAAGAAGAATTATCTTTATTAACAATTAGTGAATGAGATAAGAGTACAACCCAACTTCTGAGACAAGGACTCCTCTGCAACCAAAGGACTCTAAGTTTTGTTGCTCCAAGACATCTGAAGATATAGCACCAGCATAAATTTGCTCTCCAAACTTGATTGATTAATGCCCTCCCTAAGGCCTCTATTTATACTTAGGGAAATAGAGTGGTTTCGAAGGTTGAGGAGGTTGAAATAGTTTGGATAGTTAATGATTAAGACCCAAATAATCTCCATTAATCATGATTTATATTTTTAAATGTCAAATCAATATGTACGCGACTATTGATATAGGCAACCCACATATGACACGCGAGTTTCTTAAAGGAAACTTGCGTATGCTAATGTATGCGGGTTGCAATGGAGATAGTAGCATACAATACGTGAGTTGTCAATGGAAATAGTCATGTACATACATGAGTTGCAATGAGGATAGTCGCGTACGCAACTCAACACTTAGAAAAATAAAATGGCAAGCTGGTTCAAGGGTAAATGTATCTCGAATCATGCCCATCTATAGTATTTTGGAAAAATTCAATCCTAAGATGTCCTTTTGTGTACCAACATAAGGAATGTCGGCACTCGGACGAAGAAGTGCCATTTGGGTTGATAACAGATGCCCCCTAATGTGTGAGGTCAGAGGGAAACGATGGCCGAAATACATTATAATCATTATCTTGGAGAACTTAGAAGTCCAATGGAGCAGAGGTAGTACCTAAAACAAATACATAATAATGTCATATACAAAGTCATATCTGAGGATGCTGTGTTCAATATATTGGAACACTAGATCCTTTACAATATTTGAGTACATCATATAGTACGGGTACAAGACCACGTATATTACAAAGGTGGATCTAAGCCACAATATACAATAATGATGAGACTTCAAAGATTGGAAGTTGTGTAAGTGACCACAACATAATCTTGCGCAACTTAGTCCATAGATATGAAACTAAGGTCTTTGTCAAAAATCCCAAAGAACCAATACAATCCAAGCCATGTGAATAGATGTTATTGAAGTCGAACATGGATAGGATTCAATAGATTGTCAACCAATAGGTGATAATCGACAACTAAAGCAAAGGAATTCACCAAAATGAGAGTGAATCCTAAGGTACGATCATCAAAACTCTAGGTCTTCTTTGTCAAGAAGTGTTGATGCAGAACCATACTATGATGAGAAAGGAAATAGATCCTCCAACGGATCACAAGAGTGACTAGGAACTGGGTAAAGGAAGGGAGACACAAGTAATAACATATAAGACAATGATGGAATCAGGATATAGATAATATACAGAGTTAAGTCCTTGAACAGTGAACATGACACAGAGATGACCCAAGGTAGCTTTTAACTTTATAGATAGTACAACTAGACTTATCTGTCATGTAGGAGACATGATCAGATTCCCCAAGTAGAACTGACAAGAGGAGGAGTAAGAAACTCGAAGTAATAGCTAAACTGAAAGTGAACACTGAGACATGAGTATCAGAAAAGACAGAAAGTGCTATGTCTAATTTAGTCTCCTGAGGCCAAAAAAGTATAAAACATACCATAGAAGAACTCTCTTAACTTCCGTAGAAGAAAAGGTGAACCTTTTTTGTACTTAGTCAGTGAGGTCTGAAAAAGGTTAAATTACCAGCTACCCAACACTCCTTCGAGAGTAGCATATAGCTTGAGTTTTACGATTGTGAAGGAAAGCAAGATCACTTGGAAAGATCCATTTGAGTATGAGAAATGGGGCTTACAACAATAAACTCGATGCTTTGTTCTTGGTGTTTAATGAGCATGACAAAGACATAAAGTACACTTGGAATATTTTTCATGTTTAGGTCCAGAGCATGAAAAAGAGAAAACTGTGCTCATACCAGGTGTTCCTTTTCTGTAAATTTAGTCCCTCGGGTTTGGAAAAGTGATAAACCTGTACCTAAGAATACTCTTCTCAATTCCGTAGAAAAGAGAGTGATCCTTTCTCTTATTATTCCACATGGTCCGAGAAAGAGATAACCTACCACCAATGTGGATGCCCATTCAAATATTCTTAACGAGCTTGAATGGACAAGTTTACTTGGCATCATAGTTTGCTTTGAGAAGTTAGACCTGGGCCTAAAGAAACTCCATAAGGGAGGGGAGTCTTATAAAGGGATAGCTTGTAAAAAGAGACCAAAATGAGGCTCAATTTGGCGTGAAAAATAGCTAAGAAAACTCCCCTGAACCTATGACAGTTGCAACATGAGTATCCAAAGACAATAAGTAGGTTCTAAATGAGGATACTCATGGGAGGAAAGTCCTATCCACGGAAGAACAATGGTATAAACAAGGAACTAATTGTTAAAGATACCATAGTCTGTGGTCGAAGTATTAATGCTAGGATTAAGATGGATTAGGTATAAATGCAGAATGAATGTGGAATGACCAAAAACCATCCTATATGAGTGAAAAAACAACTTTAAATGACTACAAACCTGTCACATGGAAGAAAAGATATGGCATTAGTTTAAGAAATATGAACTATAGGGAAAATACCCACTTTGAAAATATTTTTTCTATAAATAGTTCAAAATATGCATAAAAAAACTCACCATTTGATTTTTATCCAAAAAAGACAAGTTTTACCTCTACCTTTGATTGTTCGATGTGGACGATTCAGTGGACCATTCTCAAAACCGCAAGTGTCAGGTAAAACTACACTCCATGCTCTTTCATTTGATCCAAACAATTTTCAATTTTGGGCCCAAATTCATGTTTTCAAGCGCCCTTAAAGCATGAATGCTATGTACGTGGGTATGGTATGTTAATAGTCGCATACACATGTTCTGTACGCGGGTTTCCTAAAGGAAAGTCACGTACAGTACATGACTTTCCCAAAGGACAGTCGCGTACACTGCACGAGGTAGAGAAATAATATATAGGGTCAAAAATTCAATTTTTTATATGAATCTAATGGTTTAAAATTTCTTGGTTATTAGATTGAAAGATGGTGCTTGAGTGGAGGGAGAGGGAACATGAAGACATGGACCAAGAAGCTCTATGATATTCCCCTATGGTGAATGTTTTACGTCAGAGTGGGTTATTGAAATTCTTCTGTACCTCACCTATGCAGTCAATTGTCCACCTATTAGATTTTTTGATAAACTATTAGGATCACGATCTAGGCATGTTTGACCTTCAAGGTGAGTTTCTAGAGATTACTTCGGAAGATGTCTATTTCATTTCTATTTTATCATGACAGGGAGCTCCGGTGAACTTGAAAGGTACCGGCGAAGGCGGTGACCTTCTAAGTGTACAGAACTACATAGACATATACTGCGAGCCTGGCACTCAAAAGAGGGGTAGCTGCATCCCTATTGTTCACATTCACAACTTTCCTTTATAGGTATTGGTGAGCACTATAGTGAGGGTTGCAGGGTCATCATCACTTCACCTTGCAACTCGGAACCAAATGAGACTAGCAGTGGACTGTATATAGGGATCCCTATATGACCGGTGTTTGGGAGTGATCCCAATAATGAGGAAACAACTCTCTGACTGCAAAAGAGGTAGGCTGAAGAATTTTGGTTATTCCAGCATGTTAGTAGCATTTTTCTTTGAGAGGGTGCCAGGTTTGAGTCCTGCAGTACCATTTCCAGTCCGTTCTCCCCGTCAGCCTAGGCTGAGTAGATGGGGAGAGATATTCCTCTGCCAGGGAGGTGGTGGATTGGTCTAGAGTGTCTATGATGATGACTTCTACTTTTGGTGGGAGTGAGAGTTACCAGCCTTGGAGTAGTTTCCATATGCTGGGTTAAATTTCTGAGGTGATACTTACCTTGTCCTCCCTCCTGGAGGAGCATGGGGAGAGTCAGGTATTTTTATTTTCAAAAATTTTAGAATTTTTATGAATTTTAATTATAAAGATATATACATATGTATAAGATTTCTAATCCTTTTAAAATGTCAAAATGAAGATATTGGACTAGTCCGCCCTGCTAGGAATCCACGTATGTATGTGCGTCCTGTGTTGGGAGAGGACGAGGGCTTGATTAGAGTTCTTAAGGGGAAGCTGGCCAGGCTTACCCATAAAGTACCTACCTTACGCATTGATCATATCCCTGCCGTCATACAGGAGCTAGTGGTTGGTATACCACCTGTCTGGATACGCCTTATGAGATGAGTAACGAGAGCAGTACTTATGTATATAGATGTTCTTGAGGCTTCTGAAGCTGAGGGGGATGAAGAAGCCCGATCATAGGGTGATCAGAGGGACCAGGGTGGTCCAAGTGACAAGGGTGGTCAAGCTTAGACTTAGGAGCATTTTATGGACTTTGATCCAAATTTTGTATATTTTTTGTATATGATATAGTTATGACTAGATATGAGGATTAGAAACTCGACCTATCTATATGGACATATATTCACACACACACACACACATATATATATATATATATTGTTGGTTTATTTCCAAATGTTTTTTATGTGTCTGCTATATATTTTTATGCAAAATGTGTTAAATGCCTATCCACAATATAATTATCATATGCATCAGTTAATGAATTTTTATTTCTTGGAATATGATTGAATATAATAAACTTAGAATTTCTTTCCAATAACCTAACTTGCATAAACTGACTTAGTAAAATAGGGTTCCACGCCTGATAAGCTCGATTGAGTTGGGAAACCACCAGCTAAGAGTCCATTCAGACTTTCAGCTGAGTGATACCATGTGACAAGGCATCCCATAAAAGCTCAATGATAGCCCTGTATTCAGCTACATTATTGGTAGCAGGACCTAAGCAGGCACCTCCTGAGGCAACTAACTGTCCTTAGGGTGAATAAATGACCCATGCCGCTGAAGCCAAATTACAAGTGTGGCGACTGGCGCCATCGGTGAAACCTATGAACCACTCAGAAGACATCTGTAACAACCAGCATATGGTATAGAAAACACAAACCGACTAACTATTGTACATAAAAATACATACAATAAAATACAGGAAAAAGCGCTAAGCCTAAGCATAGTACTTTTTCAGGTAGAGCCCATTTCTAGGCTCAGGCAACTTATTCCCTTCGAAATCAATAAATTCATATGCGCCCTTCTTTAACACTTTTGACATGACATAAGGTCCCAACCACATAGACCTAAAATTTCCTGCCCCCAGGGTTTCTTTGTCTTGATCCCAGAGCAAAACAAGCTCGCCTTCATAGAAAATCCAAGGCTTGACCGATTTATCATATTGGCTTTTTACCCTATTTTTATGAGCTCTGTTTGTTGTCAGCGCATCTCTACGCTGCTCATATAGATGTTCTAGGTGTAATAGATGTTCTTCTAGCTCAGTCGTATCAGTTAATACATGAATAACAATTTTCAAGGACGGGACTTCTCATTCAACCGGGGTAACTGCTTCCACTCCATGAACAAGTTGGAAAGGAGAAAACCCTATAGCAGTTTTCACATTGGTCCGATATGCCCAAAGTGCAGGATATAGCATGATGTGCCAGTTGGAACAGACTGCATTAATAGTACGTTTAAGAATAGTCTTCAAAGTTTTATTAACAACCTCAACTTGATCATTTGATTGAGGATAGAACGAAGATGAATGTTCTTGTTTAAACCCTAGCATAGTGGTCAATTCAATCATCATACTATTTTGGAAATGACTACCATGGTCAGTGACAATCACTTTAGGGATACCAAATCGTGCGATAATTTGGTTGAAAATGAAAAAAGTTGCAGTTTCCCCATCAGCTTTAAAGGTGGGCATTGCCTCTTTCCATTTCATGAAATTATCTACAGCAACAATGATATGTTTGTGCCCCCCAAGCGAGACTGGGTTGCATGTCACATAATCTATCCCCCACTTCATGAAGGGGCCCAGTGAGATGACGAGAAATAATGGAGTGGGATGCGACCACATCTTTCTGTTGTAAATTTGACAAGGATGATAGCGCTTCATGGCTTCTACACAATATTTAAATATCGTGGGCCATAAATAACCGACACACAATATCTTCTAGGCCGTTGCTAACCCAGATAAATGACCCCCACATGCTCCACTATGGGCATCATTTAGGACAATCTCTGCTTCTTCGTGAGTAAGACATCGATGCAAAATGGAATCTACCCCCCTTCGATATAAAGTATCTCCAATAATGAGGTAGTTCTTGGCATGTATGCATAGTTTACGTCGTTCTTCCGACAAGAAGGCTACAGGGTAATTCAAAGTCTGGAGATAGATAAGTATATCTTCGTGCTAGGGGTCAGAGGTGGAAATAAAAAAGATATACTCATCTTGGAATGAGTCTTCTTTAATGGCTACATCTTCCTCTATTGGAAATTCTGCAATGAGCTGAGCAAAAACTAAGGATTTTTTGGATTTGGAGGATTGAAAATCCAAGTCAAACTCTCAGAGAATGACTATCCATTTGTTGAATTTGCCTCCAACTATCCGTCGAGACAAAACATATTGAAAAGGATTAACATCCTCCACTACCGTCGTGGCCCTCAGTAAGATGTAGTGACGCAATCTCTGAACAACATACACAGCTACTAAGGCCAACTTCTCGACTTGGGAATACCTAATTTTAGGTCTGGCTAAATCACGGCTGAGATAGTAGATGACATGCTCTTGGAGCTTATCATCCTCTTGGACTAGTACTACCCCTATGGTCGACTCAGATGCGGCCAGATACAATATAAAATCACTAGAGTAATCTGGCGGATGCAATAATGGTGCCAACAACAAAGATTCTTTTAATGCCTTGAATGCGAGTTGTGCGATTTCATCCCATACAAATGGGGTGTCCTGTTTTAACAGGTGCATGAAACCTTTAGTAATATTTGCATAATTTATAATAAAACATGGAAGGAAATTGGACTTTCCCTGTAGGCTCTGAAGCTGCCTGATAGAACAAGGAGGAGGCATATTTACGATGGCCTTAACTTTCAAAGGATCCACCTGAATGCCTTTGTTAGAAATAATGAATTCGAGCAGTCTCCCTGACTCGATGCAGAAAATGAACTTGTGGGGATTCAAGCGAATTTTATAGTATCTGCATCGTTCAAAAATCAAATGCAAGTGATCTGGGTGATCGATCCTCTTATGAGAATGTGCTGGTAGATCATCAAGGTAGGGTTCGACAATGGCTTTAATATCATGAAAGGAAAAATCCATTGCCTGTTGAAAGGTTTCCCTAGCATTTTTCAATCCAAAGGGCATTTTCTTGTACACAAAGGTACCCCAAGGACAAATAAAATTTGTTTTATGTTGGTCTTCCAGTTTAATTTGCATTTGATTATATCTGAAGAAACCATCCATAAATGAAAAGACTTCACTTCCCATGCAAGCATCAATAATTTGATCTTTAAATGGTGTGGGATAGTTGTCCTTGGGATAGGCTTTGTTTAGATCTTGAAAGTCAGTACCAACGTGTATAGTCCCTTGCTTTTTGTCAAGAGGAATAGGGTTGGATACCCATTCTATCAAAGCTATGGGATAAATGAAACCAGCTTTCAGCAGTTTCTCAACTTCATCCTTCACTGCCACCGCTTTACGCGGGTTGATAGGTCTCAACTTTTGCCGAATAGGTCTAGCGTCAGGGTATGTTCAAATTTCATGTTCAACTTGTTATCATCAGATCTGCTCCAGCAAAATTTCAGTTTCTGGCAGCATCCAAATGTCAAAGTGACCACTCAGAAAAGGCAAAAGCACGGTTCCTTAGTCGTGTTGTTGGTGATCCCTTTAGAAAAGGTGTTGAGCAAGGTCCTCAGTGGATGATAGAGCAAGCTAGTTTTAGTGATTTGGGACTTCGCCTGCAGTGGCTTAAGTTTTTTGCGGCTAAAGTTGCACAATACTGCTCGTTCTTCAAATCTTTTATGATAATGGTGGATGATGCAAAGGACCATCTAGTCAAAAAATGCCTTGAAACTATTTGGGAAGAGTTGAAGTCCATCTTTTCTGGAATGTTAAAACCCCAGTTGTTATTGTGCTTTTCTACCAAGTCAATAGATTTATTTCCCTTGAATGATCAAGTAAACCCTATTGTAAAGCGATTGATACAGTTAATCAAGAACTTTTCAATACTTAGATGTGTAATGTGACAGTGGAAGACAGAGAATGAAACAAATGATGTGTCTCTTAAGTACCAGCATCTTAAAAAGGGCCGTGGATCAGTGCCTGGGGAAATTTATGAGGAGTTACATTCTGTCTTGGAAAGTCTGAGGCTGAAAAATTAACCAGGAGCATTTTAACAAAATTCTACGTTATATTAAAGCTGGAAGAGAGAAGGGTATATATAGTCTCCAAAATTACTTACAGGTTAAAGCCATTATCTCTCCTTTGAAACTGTTCTCGCTTCAAGCTCATGTGATATTGTACATAACAGATTCATTATTGAATTTGGAAACCCATACTATGTTTTTGGAAGTAGAACTTGCATAGGGCAGAGATACACCAAGACATTGGCTACATCCACTGCCAATGACATCAATTCTTTCAGCAGTATGTGCCCATTGTGCAATCGATCACCATAGCGCTCAAGCTGATCATATTTCTTATATTAAAAAGCTCAGATTCAGCTGTTGTTTGGAAAGTAATATCTACAGGGACAAATTGTTTCGTAATACATTGGAAGGAAAATAGTTTCAGAAAAGGTCTCACTTATAGAGTTGTGCATTTGATGATCGTTTGCCTAGTCCTTATCACAAAGACTGCAATAACAGTGTACGAGAAGCATTTGATGGCGACTTTGTGAGGTTGCATTCACAGGCGTGTCTAATATCACCTACCAAATCTTGTTATCAGCTCTCAAACCGATATCAGTGATGATTAAAAGGGTTGACCTGAAACTTCTTAAAATAATAAAAAGTGTAATTGTGGATAGGATAATGCTGGCTGAAGCAAATAATCTGAAGTCTGATAGCACGAGGCCTTCATTTTCTGTCATCTTCAACCATTGATGTGTGTTTAAACTGTATGCAAATATGCTTCTAACAATTACAGTCAAGTTCATTTTCAGTATTTTTTGGAGCAATTAATCATCTATGGCTCAGATTGGTCTGCTTATAACACTATAGATATGGCATTGGATGATCACATTCAAGGACATAGTCCTCAGCATTTGAAGCCTATTGATGGGAGATGCAGATGGCAGGAAAAAGGAGTATAATGCTACCATAACAACTGTTAAATTCTCAATTCGAGTCTTTAAAAAAAATTGTTCCCAGGTTCTAAGGAAGGAATTTATCTTTCGAAGACAATTCAAACTAAGCACAGATGGCAGAATTCAAGGAAGCAGATCCAGATTTTGAGGCAGAGCATATTTGGGTCATAAGACTGAGCACTTGGAAACTATAGGATTTCAAGAGTTCAACCTCAGATTTGAAGGCATACATTCAATAGTTCCATATCTCCACCTCATACATCATTGAAATTATTCAGTTGGGAGCAATCAAAGATAGACCATGAAAATACGGTCTAGTATTTATTCAGATATTATTAGATCCTATACTTTTGTAACTGATTTCTATTCTTGGTTCTAGGGAGTTTTCGATCCACTAGTTTTGGATCTAAGCTAATAGTAGTTTTATATATATATATATATATTGTAAAACAAACATGTAAGGGATGGGGAGCTCTTCCTCTCATAAGGAAGCAAGGGGGGTTGGCATTTTTGGAGTTATGAAGATCCAGTTTTGACCACTATCTGTATGACATAAAATACTCTACATCTTCAATATGGTTCTACCTTGATATCAGTATGGTTATGATTTGTCTGTGTGCATTATGAATTGTGTTTCTTGTAATTTATCATGTATATGGTCCATTGAATTCCATTGCAGTGATTCTTATATTGAAATACAATTATCTGTTATAATTCTAAAAACAGAGGCAGTTTCATTTCATGATTTGATGATCGTAGTTACTTGAATATTGGATTTTGTATCTTTTTTTATGTTATACAGTTCTTGTATGATTGTATGATTCTATTATAGCTCTCATGACATACCAACCTATTTCTTTGATAATTGTGTGATTTACCAATAGCTTTGATTTCATACCAGCTTGGTCTTCATTTTGACCTCATTGATTTATATTTTTGAAAAATATTTCCTTAAGCTTGAACCCCTATAGTCTAGGTTCAACTTTAGGGATAACATCTTCTGGCGTCGTTGTCGGGGACGGAGGAGTGAAGATATCTTCCCTGGAAAAGAATGATAAATATCAGATCCAGCTCTTGATGGTGGATAGGAGCAGGGCATTAGTTTGACTATAGATTTATTCACCGGGTGACTCCATGTTTGAAGAATCCATAGGCGATTTCACAAGATGTCAAAGCGTTTTGAAACCATGTTGGCACAGAGATTTGCTCCGCTCAATTTCTCAAATGTTCATGGCTTTCCAAATACAATACCTATCATTGACTAATGGGGAGATTTTCTTCCGCGATTCCGAGAAAAGGAAGAGGACAATCCGGCACATCATGTAATTAAATTTCATCAATACATGGATCAGCTAAGTATACATCATGAAGATGTATTGATGAAAATGTTTATGTATTCATTAGATGGTTGTGCGAGACAATGGTACCGAACTTTTCCTCCTTCCAGTATTTCCTCTTTGAAATATTTTCATGATGCCTTTTATTCATATTGTAAGAGGATTTACCCAGCTGAGTGTCTTTTTGAGCAGTGTTGTAGGGGATATGCATTATATATCCAGGGTTTAGAAGTAGATTCTTCTAGTAGTAAAGATGAAGCTGGTGGTTATGATATGAAGAACGAAGAAGATCTATTATCTTCCTCTAATTCTATTTTACATCAAGAAATGTTTCAAAATTCTGATATTAAAGTTGATGATAGCATCATAGAACAGAAATATTCATCTTTAGAAATCGATTAGAATGCTCCATTTTATGATGAAGACATTGAAGTTCTATATCAGCATCAACCAATTCACTCTAAAGATATGCCAATCTATGATGAGTATTCAAATGAAAAAGAGCAGATCCCTACATCACCTTTTGTTGATTTGAGGAGCAGCCAACAGGTGTATGACAACTATGAATCAAATTTTGATGAGGAACAACATTGTGTGGAAATCAACCATCCTGAATCTGTAGAAGACATTGAGCAGCCATATTTGCAATTCAATTTGCAGGTAGCTGAAAGTGGCAGCCATTATGAGGAAAAGGATATACAGATATATTTTGATCTTCAGCAAGAGGTATTTCCTTATAGCTTCATTGATCCATTTGTTGATTATATGGAGTCTTTGAGCAGCTCAAATGTCAGATTGTTTTTGTCAAATGGAGGTTGGATTTTCCCTTCTTTTGAAATGAATTTTGATATTCTATGGGTTCCTTTATTCATCATCTCCAAATCAGAAGTTTTACCAGTTAGTCAAATATTTGTATGGCTTCATTGGAAGCATGATTTTACCTGATCAAAAGAAAGCAGATGATTAGAATGGGAGCTGTAAATAAATAAGCTTGATGCTCCAAGCATTTCCTTACGTTTGTACAGTATGATCACATTGTTGTGAGAGGATTATTTCAATTTGTAGAGTAGTTGAAATATTCAGTCAGTAGTTTGTTTTGAAGATTTTTAAGTAGCATAGATTTGTGATGAAGACTTGTTGGCAGCTAGAAACAACCCCTTCATTTCTCCATAAGATGAAGAGTGATCAGCTCTTTATATGATTCATCATTGAAAAATTATGAAAGAGCACCTTCAGAATCTTTGATTCTGAAGGTACTCTTAATCAAAGAAAGGTAAAATATCATTTGAGAAGTTGGTGAAACATGCTTATGAACTTGGAAATTAACAACTGACAGTAAGTCTGATAAATTTTCATGAATTTATTTAATCATTAAAATAATTTTATGAGACTTAAGAAATTTGAAATAGTTTGCCAAGAGAAAATCAATAAAACACATTTTGTGTTGAGTAAGGTATTACTAGCCCTAAGTTCTTAAAACTAAAGTGACTTTCAAAAGTTGATATTATATGTAATACCATACTATGACCTTTTGTAAATATTATAGTTAATGAATAAATGATGTTTATATAGGAAAATTTCACTTATGATAGTTTTATAATTTGAATATCCTATTAATCTAATGTTAGATATGTATCGATAGGATGTTTGAAAAGTTTAAACTTAGTCTTTGTATATACATAGCATAGATATTAAATCTAGCTATTTCACTAAGCCATGTTAACATTAGACATATGCGATTTCATCACCTTGCATGCAACCACTTAACATGATTTGAACTAAAGATGACTGAGTGTGCAAGAAGCCATTTGTCAATTTGATAAGCGATTATCACTTGGATTAATGAGTTGGCATAAAACGTGGCTTGCACCTCTTGACAGGTCAACAATTGTGAGCATATGTAGGCATCGTATTAACAGTGTTAAATGCTGATAGTCATTTCCAATTAACGTCAATGTACTTGTTCATTATTAGCCACTATCCATAATCAATATTTGAAATCATGATCTATCAATTACAATATCTCTGGTTCGCCGATTTGGTGGTTATCACTATTGGTCATGGTTAAACGTAGCTAAACCTGCATATGGTATGCTATAACGTTAAGATTTAGCACTCATCATTGCTTAGAATCCGGCTAAAATGGCAGGTTCAGAGATTGTATCTCCGTTAGATTTGAAGCATGCGAAGACTATCCATCATGTCATATGTGTGGATACCTATTCCCTCTATGTTCACCTCTCCGTTCATTTCAGTTCGAAGCCAAGGGAACATAGAGGAAACCATGTCTCCTCTGAACCGCTTTGATATTTCTGGGTCTGAACTTATAGAAGCTAACCAGGAGGTTGCCATGAAATTCGAGAAAATGGGGTGGGGGAATTTCTTTAGGAGTTTCGATGGCCACCATGTAGAGATTACTAAACTGTTCACCCTGAATTTTAACGATGACAGGGTGCAAATTGGGGATTTTGAGTTTATTATCAATGAAGATACGATTGCAGAAGCCACTAAGCTCCCACAGGTTGGAGAACGTTGGTTTAAGGGAAGCATGGTCAATAAGAAGAAATGCTTGGCTCTGTTAATGCCATTGTCGGATGATACGAAGCTAAAGATAGGCGTCCCTGTGAAATTTCTCAAGCCCGAATGGAGAGTTTATTACAAAATCTTAGTAAGGTATGTGTCCTGTTGCGGATGATACTCCCATTTGCACTTATACCATTTACAATTGTTGTTAGCATTACGGGGTTACAAGCTTAATTTGCCTTTCTATCTATGGCAAAGTCTAAAGAAAATGTCACAAACTGTTAGAAATTTTAGTAACCCCGACAGGAGTCTTTTTCACCACGGGTTGATAAAAATTATATTGCAATTTCAATTATCTGCAAATGGCCAGTCTTGGGATAAGTTTTTAGTCGACTGTCAGTTAGGGCCGACGCAGCGTCGGCCAAATCCATCCCCACGAACTCGTAGGAAACGAAAAGCCATAAATTCTGGGGTTAATAGTACTTTTGAAAATATATCAGAGGTTAAGGGATTCGAGGATGTAAGCATACCCATAAACAGTGGGATCAGTAAGAGTGATGACAGGGATTCAGTTCCTTCAACTCTAAAACAGATTTGGATCAACCTTTATCTGATAGCACCCCTGCAGAAGTAGAAGAAGGATTAACCAAAGATAAAACTGATAATAATGTTGAATGTAAAAATCCATTTGAAACAAATAAACCTGATGGATATAACAGAGAATCTATGCATAGATTAGATCATCTTGCTCAGGTTTGTTGTGACAAGGAAGGACTTGGTTTTGAAAACCTATCGTTTTCAAGAAGGGTTACGAGGAGCATGTACAATACCCATGCGATTTCGAGTCCTATGGTTAATCAACAGGCTTCTAAGCCTGCGATTGTCAATATTGAAGATGACATCCCATCATCTATCCCTGATACAATGAATGTAAATAATCCTACTTCTGTACAGGGAAATGATGTAAAATCAGGCCAGGCCGAAGGCACTAAATCAGGTATAGACACAGGTATTGCAGATCTTGAACCATCATCTAGTCTACATTGTGATAGTCCTTATTCTCCTCAGAGGATCAATGAAGATGAGACTCTACAACGTACACAATATAATGCGTTCCAGGATAAAATTACTGAGTTCAAGGGTAAACTGAAGCACTGTCTATCTAGTACTGCGTTACTAGAAGAGGAAAATAGAACCTTTAGAAGAGAATTGCTGCAGTGGATTGATAGATGGAAAGAGATGAGTGCTAAGAAGAACCAATACAAAAAATAAAAGAAGTCAATCTTAGGAACAAACCAGCTATTGCTTAAATGAATTGAAAAGCAAAACATTAAAATCATCAGGTTAAAGGCTAAACTAGCAGAAGCTCGAAGAGTAGTCGCTCTTCAGAATAAAACTTGATGATTTTTCTCATTTCTTATGTCGCTTCAAAACAGGTAATGATCATTTTGGTTTTGCATGCCTATAAAATCGGAGATTTAACAGGCATGCATTTAAAATTTTAAGTTGATTTCTTTACCCATGTTTTAATCGATTTTGATAAGATGCTTCGTTTGAATTCAATGCAGGTGGTTTTGTCATCATTCCTCTACAGAATCTCAGGACTTGGTTAATACGTTGGCATGGAGATGTGGCTATTTGTTACGAGCTGGAGTTTCATTATGGACAAGAAGCTTCAAAAGTTCCTCGATTCAGGCTAGTCATTTTCTGTTTTATAGTGATAGGTGTCATATAAGAGATGAAATGCTCGTTTTAGTTAGATGAGCCCTATAATGTTGCATGCAACATTAATAGGGAAACTGAATCGTAGTGTTATATAAGGTAGATATTTTGATGAAAAAAAGATGGAGTGTTGGAAGAAAAACGTATTAGAAATATATCTTATTACTGGTGCTATTCCATACTTGAAGTTGAACCTTTGATGTGAATGCTACTGGACATCTGCAGACAGATACTGTTACTGGTATTTTGTTTTGGATTTATATATATATATATATTTCAGCGTATTATCTTCTGTCTTTATATTAACTCAGTGTGCTTTGATATGCTAATGTTTAATTATATCTTTCACTTTATCAGCTTAAGTTAGTATTTTGAATGAACATTTCATTATGATTTTGTTTATTAGTATTTTTACTGTAAACCTAAGTTGTAATGATATACTTTTCTGTCTGTTTAAAATTTCATTTGTATGTTGACAGTGATTTTTAGATAGGCATTATCTTAAATTCAAATAGCTGCCTTAATAATTAATTATTAATCAATTTCAGACAATTGAAATTAACTATTTATTTGTAGATTATGTTTCAGTTCTGTTGTCATATAATAGAGTGACTTATTATTCATGATTTAAATGTGTCTATTTGAATTATGTTTTAGTCTTTCTGTTCATCTTTAATGATTAATAGTTAATATAATCTTTGAATATGCTCTCAGCTGAGATAGGACATTTAGAATAGTTTAAGTTAAATTTTATTTTATTTTTTCTTTAGTAGTTGAATTAACAACTGTCAATTCGATTTTTATACTCTGTATAAGTTTTATATTTAGAAAAATTCCCAAAATCAAAGTCTTTCCTTAAGAAAGCAACCATAGGACAGTTTAGATAGTTTAATTTAATCATTTAGATAAAAATAACATTAGAATAGGTTAGATTTTGCTGGTTTTAAGTTCTCCTTAAGAAACAAACTAGCTGGTAGCAGGACCACAACCTGCGAGGTTTTGTTAATTCAAACACACCGGACGCTACTTTAAGCTGATTGTGTGGACAAAACCTCCTTATTGGCCTAGATTCAGAAAATCAGGCCAACAAATGGCGCTAGAAGGAGGGCCTGTCAATGAGTAATGGCAGGTGAAACTAATGAAACATTTCCAACCAGCCAGCAACCTCCAGAAGTCAGTAGATCACCTTTTATAGAAACTATTAGGAATATCCTTGAATGTGATCCTGTCACTTCTCCCTTTACTCCCGCACAAAGTGCTCAAACTCTTGAAGAATTTAGACATATTCTTACTAGAGCATACGCTAATCAGCTTGGTATTTCTCCAATAGATTATGTTCTACCTAGACAGTAGCGACATAATCTACAATTGACCATAGTTACGCAAGATTTGGAGATAACTGGTAGTACTCCCCATCATCAGGTTGAAAGACATCAGAGGAAAATTACACAAACTAATACCGCTAGGAAGCTAATTGCAGGAAGTGGTTCTGATCAGCCACCTTCTCCTCCTGAGTCACCACCTGACAGTCCAAAACCTTCCAATTCAGGAAGTTCCTCGAGTTCTCAAGGAAGTCCAATGGCAGGAAATGTAGGAGGAGGAGGTAATCCTCCACCTAATCCACCTAACCCACAGCTCCCTTGGCTAAGGACAGCTGCTGTAGCAATCCCTGGAATTCAACATCCTTTGCCTAAACACTCAGATAAACTCCTCCCCAAGTTTAATCCAGATGACAAGGAACCTGCAGAGGTACATATTGACAAATTCATGTTGGCTGTTCAAACTTTGAACGTGCAGCATGAAGATGTAGTTTGTCGATTGTTTCCTCTAACTTTTGAAGGAAGAGCTTCCACCTGGTATTTTTCGTTAGTACAAGGATCTATCACAAATTGGGGGGAATTCAATAAGGCCTTTCTAGATAAATTCGGGGAATATAAAACACCCGCTCTTTTAGCCCTAGATTTATCTAGAATTAAAATGGAGCCTAAAGAAAGAATCAAAGATTTCAATCAAAGGTTTCTAACATTAAAAAACAAAATTCCAATTGCTTCTCAACCTCCGGAAGACATAATTATTGAAAATTATACGTCATCCTTACCTAAGTATTCTGGAATGTTTGTAAAGAGAGCCGGAAAAACAACACTAATAGAAACATTTGAGGAAGCCATTAAAGTAGAAAAGGATTCCATGTCTTATGAACCAGATAGAAGTGGGAAATCTGATTCTTTTCCTCGTAGGAAAACTGAAAAATCCAATTCAGATAAAGATAAAGCATTCGATGTAGAAAAGCTGCAAAACGTTATTCGAACATTAACCAATGAAGTTATAGGGTTAAAAAAGACTAATTCTAAAGCTTCCCTTTCTAGGGGTTATTTCAGAAATCAATTTAAACAAAACCCAAATACAAATAATAAGAATACACCCCCGGACATAGCGACTAATGAAGAGATCTTTAATACAATTCGAGCTGTTCTATCTTTGTCCGAGACTCCGAGTCAAGAGATAAATGAAAATGAAGAAGAAGAGGAATCAGAAAATGATGATGAATCAGAAGAACCTCAACAGGTTAACGGCCATTTCTGGGATAGCCTGGTGAAAGAACATGAGAACAGAAGTCCACCTACAGGACAGCACGCATATAATACTCGCAGTAAAGCATTTGCAAACACTCCCGGTGCTTCTAGTTCTACTACAAATAACGACAACAATAACTCACAACCAAACAAACAAACTCAATCTGGCAAGCAGGCTCAGCCAACCAAGAGTACCCAAACCATTCAAAATGCTCCCAAATTAGATTTACAATATGATATCATTGAAGATTTAAAGAAGACTCGTGCAAACATCAGTATGTACGATCTTATTCAAATCTACCCAATGCCTAATAGTACTATTATAAATCCTACAGTAAGTTCAATTGTTCCTAATACAAAACAAAATGTTGCTGCAAATAGTTCTAACAACGATCCAACAGCAACTGAAAAAGGGAAAGCAACGGCTGATAAAGCCTCGCTGATAGGTAAGAATTCTAAATCAACTACACCTCCATTCTTACTTACCTTTGAAATTTTCAATAGGAATGTCCACAACTGCATGGTAGATTCTGGAGCATCCTCTAATGTCATGCCTTTATCTGTATGCAAGAAATTGAATGGAAAATTTGTCCCCTCAAATTCTCAAATAACTCAATTAGATAGGACAAATGTAAAGGTGGTAGGGGAAATGAAAGATGTCTTAGTCAGGATTGCTTGGAACCCTTAGGTTTATCAGATTATAGATATTGTTGTTGCTGACATCCCAGATGCATATGGGCTGTTCTTAAGTAGGGATTGGTCCCAACAGCTGAATGGTTTCTTTGCCACTAATTGGTCAACATTGTGGTTACCTAAGAATGGAAAGTCAAATTAGATTAAGGTAAATAGAGAAAGGTATATGAAACATACCGTCACCGAACTGCATGATCCTAGTGAGCCGGTTTTGTTTTCAGATAGTATTATGGGGAATTACATGTATGAATTAGGATTCGGTAATTTTAAAGCTGAAAATTCTGCCCTTTCTGAAAATAATCAGCAATCTGAAATTTGTAATGTGACATCTGTTTCTCCTAACTCTTCACTCAAAGAAACTTTTAATGATGTAAATAATCTGAATATTGTGAATATTATAGAAAGTAAAGTGATTGTACATAGTCCTATTTGGACGTTATATTTTGATGGTGCCAAATCTAAGGAAGGAGCAGGAGCTGGTTGCTTACTGGTGGATCCTCAGGGAAATAAAACTTGTATAGCTTGTAGAATGGAATTTAGTTGTACAAACAATACAGTTGAATATGAATCTTTAATACAAGGTTTGAAAAAAGCAATTGATTTGGGCATCAAAGAGTTAATCATTTATGGAGATTCTGAGATCATTGTCAGACAGGTTCGTAACTCCATTCATTGTTTATTTGAACATTTACAGAGTTATCAGAAAGAGGTATGGAACCTTATCTTACATTTTGATGCATTTAACATAAATTTTGTTCCTAGAAGTCAAAATCAAGAAGCAGATTTGCTGGCAAATGTAGTATCAAAGTTAATACCTTCAGAAAATCTTACTTCAGATTTCTTTTCTGTTGAATTGATTTTTAGGCCTTCCATACCTGATAATATTTTTAACTGGAATATGTTTGACAATGATACGCAGGTATTGAATTTTCTGACGAACGAGGATACCTTTAAAGATTCAGCAATATATGAAGTCACTCATGACGAAAATCTACGGGATTTTTCGGTAATAAATGATTTATGTTCAGTTGAAAAAGCTTTCGAACAGGTAAAACCAGTCCCTAATTCAGTACTTAGATTAGAAAAGTTTTTTGATTTGCAGGATAAGTTTAGGTCTATTCCTAATTGTAAAACAAACAGCTCTCGCATGAGATATGAAACCATCAATTTAGGAACAGAACTAAACCCCCAAACTGTAAACCTTGGAATAGATTGTAACCCTGTAGAAAAACCAGCCTTCATAACATTGTTTAAAGATTTTAAAGATGTCTTTGCTTGGACATATGATGACCTGAAAACATTCAATACCCAAGTCATGCAACATATAATTCCAATTAAACAAGAGTCAAAGCCTTTTCAACAGAAGTTAAGAAAATATCACCCGTCATTAGAACCAACAATCAAAAAGGAACTGAATAAATTGTTAGCTGCCAAGATTATTTTCCCCATCAGACATACTCAATGGGTAGCAAACTTAGTTCCAGTTAGGAAGAAAAACGGGGATATTAGATTATGTGTGGATTTTAGAAATTTGAATAAGGCTTCCGAGAAGGATAATTATCCAGTTCCTCCCATGGAACAAATTTTTTCAAAAGGTGTCTAGGTCTGAGATACTGTCTCTCCTTGACGGTTTTTTAGGATACAACCAAATATTAGTCTCCCCTAATGACCAATTGAAAACTGCTTTTAGAACTCCATGGGGAACATATGCCTACCGCAAGATGCCCTTTGGGCTAATCAATGCGGGAGCAACCTTTCAACGAGCAATGGACATCACTTTCAGAGGCCTAACCAATCATTCAGTCGTTGTCTACTTGGATGACGTTACTATATACTCTAAACATCGACCTGATCATCTTAATCATCTTAGAAAAGTATTTGAACGATGTAGAAAATTTGGAATATCTTTAAATCCTAAAAAGACAATATTTGTCATTTCAGAAGGTATCTTATTAGGTTGTGTTGTTTCAAAGCACGGAATCATGATTGATCCCGAAAGAACCCAAGCCATTTCGAAGATAACCTATCCTTCTAGCAAGAAAGCAATGCAGTCATTTCTAGGTAAAATAAATTTTGTTAGGAGATTCATTCCCAGTTTTTCCGAGATCATTCGCCCTTTATAGAAAATGATTAAAAAAGATGCTGTCTTTAATTGGGGACAAACTGAAAAGGAATCATTTCAGAAGATTTTAGAAGCTATTTCAGAAGCACCTAGCCTCCTAAGTCCAGATTTTAATAAGGATTTCATATTATACACCTTTGCTTCTGATATTTCATATGCAGCAGTTCTAACCCAATTAAATCAGCAGAATAATGAAGTCCCAATCTCCTTCATGAGTTCAAATTTCAAAGGTGCTGAACTCAATTACCATGAAGTTAATAAACAAGCCTTTGCGGTTTTCAAAGCTGTCAAACATTTTCGTCCTTATTTGCTAAAATCTAAAACAAAAGTAATTGTCCCTTATTCCTCAGTCAGAAATTTGTTAGTTCAAAAAGACTTAGGAGAAAAGAGGGCACCTTGGATGACAGCTCTTCAAGAATATGACTTAGAAATTAAACCCTCAATGATAGTCAAAGGCCAAGGGCTATGTAAATTAGCTGCTGAAGCTGCTCATTTACCTAATGATAAGGCTGAAACTATCATTGATGAAGCCTTACTTACCAGGGAGATTTATTTTTATCCACCACCTCAAGAATCCTGGTACACAGACATATGGATACTTTTGGAAACAGGGGCTTCCCCTGATTACTTAGAACCAAAGAAGAAAAGAGCACTTAGATTGAAGTCTGCTCCGTACTTATTAATCGATAATATCCTCTTTCAAAGAAATTCAGACGGAGTATACCTCCGATGTTTAGATAAGGATGAAACAGAAGTAATTCTGAAAGAATTACATTCTGGACCAGCAGGAGGTCATTTTGGCGGAGAAACTACTGCTCAAAAAATTCTCAGGGCTGGTTATTATTGGCCTACCTTGTTTCGGGATTCCTATACTTTTTTCAGAAAATGCCAAGATTGCCAACTTGCTACAGGAAGGGTGAAAAAACCTGCTTTTCCTTTACAACCTGTTTTAGCTGAAAGACCCTTTCAGCAATGGGGTATAGATATAGTAGGTCCAATAAATCCTCCCTCATCTATGCAACACAAATATATAATAACTGCAACCGATTATTTCACTCGTTGGGCTGAAGCTGCACCATTGAAAATTGTAAATACCAATCAGGTTATCCTATTCTTGGAATTCTTTATTATAACAAGATTTGGTATTCCTGACTCACTCGCTTTTTATAATGCTTCGTATTTTTCATAAATCGAGTTAAATCAATTTGCTTTAGAAAAAGGAATAAGGATAAGATATTCAGCTAACTACCATCCACATGGGAATGGTCTAGCTGAATCAACAAACAAAAATTTATTGAAAATTCTCAAAAGAACTATTTCAGTTCACCATCGTAACTGGCATACGGAATTGGTCAATGCCCTTTGGGCAGACAGAGTAACTCCTAAGGCTGCAATAGGTAATTCACCATTCTTCTTAGTATACGGAATTGAGGCTATTCTTCCACCAAATCTGTTCTTACCTTCATTGCAGTTAGCTCAGTCTGTCCAAGAGGAAGAATGCCCAGCAATGGAAAAGATAATTAACGCACTGCTAAAACTGGAAGAAGAAAGAGAAAAGTCAAAACAACACTTTACAAAACATCAACAGATTGTAAAATCATGGTTTGACCAATCTTTCAGTTCTGATCGAGAATTTCAGGTAGGTGATTTGGTTTTAAAATGGGATAAAGCTCACGAAGATAAGGGAGATCATACTAAGTTTCAGAAACTGTGGTTAGGTCCCTTTGTTATTTCTGAAAAAATAGGTCCAAGTACCTTTCGATTGCAAACTTTTGAAGGACAGTCCGAAACATTCCCTGTGAACGGACTGATTCTTAAAAAATATTTCTATTAATATTCTTTGTCTAAAATGTATATAATCTACTTGCTGTTTGTAAATAAATTTATCTTTCTGTATATAAATTAGCAGACTGTTAGGTTAAACAGTTTTTTGTCAAAGATAAATATTTCAGATTGTTAAATTTTTTGTATATAACCAGTCAGTCAGTTAGAAATCTGTAATTACCAGCTGTAATTAATATAAATAAATAAAATCAGTTTGCTCATCAGCCTGAAAAATCATGATATTAGACTGATATCTTTTAAAATTTGTTCAAGATGATCAAAAATTTCTTGAATCTGTAAAAGACCTCCATTGTTTTTATTTATAAGTGTTTCTCAGATTATTCTTCATCTTGTTATTTTCTTAAAAAATGGGGATGGCTTATTATATATCTTTTTCGAGGCTTGTACTTTTGAAAAACTTTTACAGATCTCTATCATCAGTCTTAGAAAAGTTTTTATCATCTGAGAACTGTCTAGCATTTGTTCCAATCAATTAAAAGTTAAAGTGAGAGATGGAAGGTCTCAGTAATGAGTCGGTCCGATCAGAATCACAAATATCACTGGTATGACATTATTAGGAAACTAGTAATGGCTTTTGGTCTAAAAAACCGAAAGATAAGGGGTCTCATCAAGAGCCAGCTGATTCATTTTCTGGTGATATTAATGACTGACATTATCATTTGGTCACCATGCTGGGTAATGATCTCTCATTTTATGAAAATTAAGATGAAAAATGAAATTGCAATAAAACATAACTTTTTGACTGAAGAATAGGAGGTCTCATCACGAGCCGGCCTAATCATGATCATCAGTGTTGTCTGGAATAACTTCATTTCTGATCACCAGGGTGATGGCTTTTGATTTAAAAAATTAAAAGACAAGAGGTCTCATCACGAGCCAGCTTGCTTATTTCAAACAGCTCTCATGAATGATACTATCACATTGGGATACCATACCCAGATAGTAGTCTTCAGGCAGAATTATTGTTTTAAAAGAAAAAGAAAAGCAAAGAACAAGAAAATTATTATATTTTGGGACAGATTCTGGAAAGTTTTCAGAGAAGTAAATTTATTTACTCTATGCTGATGGTATAGGTTATCCTTACTAAGAAGTACTTGTTTCGAGTAAGATATTTGTAAGTTTATCCCTAGTCAAATTTCTGTTTCAAAAGATGGAATATTTCTGAGTTATACTTATAGATATGAGTAAATAATGGTTTGATAGGGATAAGGAATTTTTGATTTTTTTTAACAGGTTTTAAGATTTCGTTTTTATCATTTTGTGTAAGCAGAGAGAACTGGTTCGCCCAGGTCATCGCCATTTGTTGGTAGCTAGCAACAACCCCTTCATTTCTCCATAAGATGAAGAGTGATCAGCTCTTTATATGATTCATCATTGAAAATTTATGAAAGAGCACCTTCAGAATCTTTGATTCTAAAGGTACTCTTAATCAAATAAAGGTAAAATATCATTTGAGAAGTTGGTGAAACATGCTTATGAACTTGGAAATTAACAACTGACAGTAAGTCTGATAAATTTTCATGAATTTATTTAATCATTAAAATAAGTTTATGAGACTTAAGAAATTTGAAATAGTTTGCCAAGAGAAAATCAATAAAACACATTTTGTGTTGAGTAAGGTATTTCTAGCCCTAAGTTCTTAAAACTAAAGTGACTTTCAAAAGTTGATATTATATGTAATACCATACTATGACCTTTTGTAAATATTATAGTTAATGAATAAATGATGTTTATATAGGAAAAATTCACTTATGATAGTTTTATAATTTGAATATCCTATTAATCTAATGTTAGATATGTATCGATAGGATGTTTGAAAAGTTTAAACTTAGTCTTTGTATATACATAGCATAGATATTAAATCTAGCTATTTCACTAAGCCATGTTAACATTAGACATATGCGATTTCATCACCTTGCATGCCACCACTTAACATGATTTGAACTAAAGATGACTGAGTGTGCAAGAAGCCATTTGTCAATTTGATAAGCGATTATCACTTGGATTAATGAGTTGGCATAAAACGTGGCTTGCACCTCTTGATAGGTTGACAGCTGTGAGCATATGTAGGAATCGTATTAACAGTGTTAAATGCTGATAGTCATTTCCAATTAACGTCAATGTACCTGTTCATTATTAGCCACTGTCCATAATCAATATTTGAAATCGTGATCTATCAATTACAATATCTCTGGTTCACCGATTTGGTGGTTATCACTATTGGTCGTGGTTAAACGTAGCTAAACCTGCATATGGTATGCTATAACGTTAAGATTTAGCACTCATCATTGCTTAGAATCTGGCTAAAATGGCAGGTTCAGAGATTGTATCTCCATTAGATTTGAAGCATGCAAAGACCATCCATCATGTCATATGTGTGGATACCTGTTCCCTCTATGTTCACCTCTCCGTTCATTTCAGTTCAAAGCCAGGGGAACGTAGAAGAAACCATGTCTCCTCTGAACCATTTTGAGATTTCTGGGTCTGAACTTATAGAAGCTAACCAGGAGGTTGCCATGAAATTCGAGAAAATGGGGTGGGGGAATTTCTTTAGGAGTTTCGATGGCCACCATGTAGAGATTACTAAACTGTTTGCCCTGAATTTTAACGATGACAGGGTGCAAATTGGGGATTTTGAGTTTATTATCAATGAAGATACGATTGCAGAAGCCACTAAGCTCCCACAGGTTGGAGAACGTTGGTTTAAGGGAAGCATGGTCAATAAGAAGAAATGCTTAGCTCTATTAAGGCCATTGCCGGATGATACGAAGCTAAAGATAGGCGTCCCTGTGAAATTTCTCAAGCCCGAATGGAGATTTTATTACGAAATCTTAGTAAGGTATGTGTCTTGTTGCGGACGATACTCCCATTTGCACTTATACCATTTACGATTGTTGTTAGCAATACGGGGTTACAAGCTTAATTTGCCTTTCTATCTATGGCAAAGTCTAAAGAAAATGTCATAGACTGTTAGAAATTTTAGTAACCCCGACAGGAGTCTTTTTCACCATGGGTTGATAAAAATTATATGGCAATTTCAATTATCTGCAAACGGCTAGTCTTGGGATAAGTTTTTAGTCGACTGTCAGTTAGGGATGACGCAGCGTTCGCCAAATCCATCCCCACGAACTCGTAGGAAATGAAAATCCATAAATTTTGGGGTTAATAGTACTTTTGAAAATATATCAGAGGTTAAGGGATTCGAGGATGTAAGCATACCCATAAACAGTGGGATCAGTAAGAGTGATGACAGGGATTCAGTTCCTTGCAACTCTAAAACAGTTTTGGATCAACCCTTATCTGATAGCACCCCTGCAGAAGTAGAAGAAGGATTAACCAAAGATAAAACTAATCATAATGTTGAATGTAAAAATCCATTTGAAACAAATAAACCTGATGGATATAACAGAGAATCTATGCATAGATTAGATCATCTTGCTCAGGTTTGTTGTGATAAGGAAGGACTTGGTTTTGAAAACCTATCGTTTTCAAGAAGGGTTACGAGGAGCATGTACAGTACCCATGCGATTTCGAGTCCTATGGTTAATCAACAGGATTCTAAGCCTGCAATTGTCAATATTGAAGATGACATCCCGTCATCTATCCCTGATACAATGAATGTAAATAATCCTACTTATGTACAGGAAAATGATGTAAAATTAGGCCTGGCCGAAGGCACTCAATCAGGTATAGACACAGGTATTGCAGATCTTGAACCATCGTCTAGTCTACACTGTGACAGTCCTTATTCTCCTCAGAGGGTCAATGAAGATGAGACTCTACAGCGTACACAATATAATGCATTCCAGGATAAAATTACTGAGTTCAAGGGTAAACTGAAGCACTGTCTATCTAGTACTGCGTTACTAGAAGAGGAAAATAGAACCTTTAGAAGAGAATTGCTGCAGTGGATTGATAGATGGAAAGAGATGAGTGCTAAGAAGAACCAATACAAAAAATCAAAGAAGTCAATCTTAGGAACAAACCAGCTATTGCTTAAACGAATTGAAAAGCAAAACATTAAAATCATCAGGTTAAAGGCTAAACTAGCAGAAGCTCGAAGAGTAGTCGCTCTTCAAAATAAAACTTCATGATTTTTCTCATTTCTTATGTCACTGCAAAACAGGTAATGATCATTTTGGTTTCGCATGCCTGTAAAATCGGAGATTTAACAGGCATGCATTTAAAATTTTAAGTTGATTTCTTTACCTATGTTTTAATCGATTTTGATAAGATGCTTCGTTTGAATTCAATGCAGGTGGTTTTGTCATCATTCCTGTATAGAATCTCAGGACTTGGTTAATGCATTGGCATGGAGATGTGGCTGTTTGTTACGAGCTGGATTTTCATTATGGACAAGAATCTTCTAAATTGCCTCGACTCAGGCTAGTCGTTTTCTGTTTTATAGTGATAGGTGTCATATAAGAGATGAAATGATCTTTTTAGTTAGATGAGCCCTATAATGTTGCATGCAACATTAATAGGGAAACTGAATCGTAGTGTTATATAAGGTAGAGATTTTGATGAACAAAAGATGGAGTGTTGGAAGAAAAACGTATTAGAAATATATCTTATTACTGGTGCTATTCCATACTTGAAGTTGAACCTTTGATGTGAATGCTACTGAACATCTGCAGACAGATACTGTTACTGGTATTTTGTTTTGGATTTATATATATATATATTTCAGCGTATTATCTTCTTTCTTTATATTAACTCAGTGTGATTTGATATGCTGATGTTTAGTTATATCTTTCACTTTATCGGCTTAAGTTAGTATTTTGAATGAACATTTCATTATGATTTTGTTTATTAGTATTTTTACTGTAAACCTAAGTTGTAATGATATACTTTTCTGTCTATTTAAAATTTCATTTATGTGTTGACAGTGATTTTTAGATAGGCATTATCTTAAATTCAAATAGCTGCCTTAATAATTAATTATTAATCAATTTCAGACAGTTGAAATTAACTGTTTATTTGCAGATTATGTTTCAGTTCTATTGTCATATAATAGAGTGACTTATTATTCATGATTTAAATGTGTCTATTTGAATTATGTTTTAGTCTTTCTGTTCATCTTTAATGATTAATAGTTAATATAATCTTTGAATATGCTCTCAGCTGAGATAGGACATTTAGAATAGTTTAAGTTAAATTTTATTTTATTTTTTCTTTAGTAGTTGAATTAACAACTGTCAATTCAATTTTTATACTTTGTATAAGTTTTATATTTAGAAAACTTCCCAAAATCAAAGTCTTTCCTTAAGAAAGAAACCATAGGACAGTTTAGATAGTTTAATTTAATCATTTAGATAAAAATAACATTAGAATAGGTTAGATTTTGTTGGTTTTAAGTTCTCCTTAAGAAACAAACTAGCTGGTAGCAGGACCACAACCTGCGAGGTTTTGTTAATTCAAACACACCGGACGCTGCTTTAAGCTGATTGTGTGGAAAAAACCTCCTTATTGGCCTAGATTCAGACAATCAGGCCAACAAGACTCCAGCCCAATGAAATGGAAAGGCACTTGGTCTACTCTTTCTTGGCAGCTCACAGGGAGCATGCCATCCCCAGACAAAGCCAGATGTTATCATCAGATCTGCTCCAGCAAAATTTCAGTTTCTGGCAGCATCCAAATGTCAAAGTGACCACTCCAAAAAGGCAAAAGCACGGTTCCTTAGTCGTGTTGTTGGTGATCCCTTTAGAAAAGGTGTTGAGCAAGGTCCTCAGTGGATGATAGAGCAAGCTAGTTTTAGTGATTTGGGACTTCGCCTGCAGTGGCTTAAGTTTTTTGCAGCTAAAGTTGCACAATACTGCCCATTCTTCAAATCTTTTATGATAATGGTGGATGAAGCAAATAATCTAAAGTCTGATAGCACGAGGCCTTCATTTTCTGTCATCTTCAACCATTGATGTGTGTGTAAACTGTATGCAAATATGCTTCTAACAATTACAGTCAAGTTCATTTTCAAGAGTTTTTGGAGCAATTAATCATCTATGGCTCAGATTGGTCTGCTTATAACACTATAGATAAGGCATTGGATGATCACATTCAAGGACATAGTCCTTAGCATTTGAAGCCTATTGATGGGAGATACAGATGGCAGGAAAAAGGAATATAATGCTAGCATAACAACTGTTAAATTCTCAGTTCGATTCTTTAAAAAAAAATTGTTCCCAGGTTCTAAGGAAGGAATTTATCTTTCGAAGACAATTCAAACTAAGCATAGATGGCAGAATTCAAGGAAGTAGATCCAGATTTTGAGGCAGAGCATATTTGGGTCATAAGACTGAGCACTCGGAAACTATAGGATTTCAAGAGTTCAACCTCAAATTTGAAGGCATACATTCAATAGTTCCATATCTCCACCTCGTACATCATCGAAATTATTTATTTGGGAGCAATCAAAGATAGACCATGAAAATACGGTCTAGTATTTATTCAGGTCTTATTAGATCCTATACTTTTGTAACTGATTTCTATTTTTGGTTCTAGGGAGTTTTCGATCCACTAGTTTTGGATCTAAGCTAATAGTAGTTTTATATATATATATTGTAAAACAACCATGTAAGGGAGGGGGAGCTCTTCCTCTCATAAGGAAGCAAGGGGGGTTGGCATTTTTGGAGTTATGAAGATACAGTTTTGACCACTATCTATATGACATAAAATACTCTACATCTTCAATATGGTTCTACCTTGATATGAGTATGATTATGATTTGTCTGTGTGCATTATGAATTGTGTTTCTTGTAATGTATCATGTATATGGTCCATTGAATTCCATTGCAGTGATTCTTATATTGAAATACAATTATCTGTTATACTTCTAAAAACAGAGGCAGTTTCATTTCATGATCGTAGTTACTTGAATATTGGATTTTGTATCTTGTTTTATGTTATACAGTTCTTGTATGATTTTATGATTCTCTTAGAGCTCTCATGACATACCAACCTATTTCTTTGATAATTGTGTGATTTACCAATAGCTTTGATTTCATACCAGCTTGGTCTTCATTTTGACCTCATTGATTTATATTTTTGAAAAATATTTCCTTAAGCTTGAACCCCTGTAGTCTAGTTTCAACTTTAGGGATAACACAACTATTGATGGATCAATGCTTGGCATCTCCTCATATGACCAGGAAAAAACGTCGCGGAATTCCTTAAACAAGGCCGTATAGATCGCAATCTCCTCTAGAGAGCAGTTTGCTCCGATATGTACATTTCCCACATTGTTAGGATTTACAGAGATGTTGATAGGGATAGTAGCGGAAATTTTTTCCATATTCCCCTCAGAAAACACTCCTTCCCTTGATAAGGGATTAATAGGCATATCAACATCACCTTCCAGTCTCATATGGAACTCCTAGTTCTCTATTCTATTTAACTCTGGAAGAAAATAGGATTGGTGGTGAAGATCTTCGAAGATCTTATCTCATCCACACATAGCTTCTAGAATGGATTCATCCGAAGGTAAAAACATATCTAAGAAATCTCTAGAATGCAAAGAGTTCTCTGCCCAAGCAAGCAAATAGGGTTCTTCCAGTTCCTCTAAGACTATTAGAGGGACCGGAATGGGATCAACAGTGGTATAGATGATAGTTTAATAAGCCACTTCCACTGTCGATAAGGGCACTTCAGGTTCATGGTGGGAAGGGAGAACCCAAGGATCAGTCCTATCAACAACCGTAGCTATGGACTTCCCCACACTAGTAGAACCTATATAATTAATCGGAGCTGGAAAATCAAAGGTGCCCATCAAAGATGTGTACATTCTAGCCCCTAAGCTCTCTGAAGCAGGTCTAACCTGATCAACCAATGGTATGGTGGACTCGTTAGTTTCCATGTGGCCTTTTCAAGTAAAATTGAGTTGGTCAATAGTAACCAACTTCCCTTCGTGTGGAAACACTACCACCCAAAAAACGGCCAATGCAATAGTAGACATGGCGTAATTCCAACTTCTCCCCAAGAGCAAGTTATAATTCAAAGGTGCATCAATCACCTCTACCTCAACAGACACAACTTTCCCTGCCAACTTAACTTTGAAACTAGTAGGATACCATGTGGACAGAACAACCTTCCATCGAAAGCAGTAAGTAGGGTGTTCAATGGAACCAGCTCTAGGGATCCAAGATCTTTCCAAAAAGACAAGGACATAACACATGTAGAAGCACCCTCATCGAAAACTGCCCTTCCAATGGTCTTTCCACCATGAATGACATATATCGATAAGGCTACATGATATGGCAGGCGAATTTTGACATCAAAGCAATTAAATTTTGCCATGAGACTCGATGAGTCCATACTGCCTAAGGCTGCTAAGAGTGCATACCACTGGGTGAGACAACTCTGTAACACCTCTAAAGCCAAAATTGCACAAGGGGTCTAGGCTAAATCTTCAACTACAGAGTATTTTGTTGCAGCCCTAGCATTAGGATTATGCAAGGTTTTCTTAAAGACACCTTTCGGTATCTTGGGCATAATTTCGGCAGGTTTCTCAATCGTGAGAGGGTTTGAAGTTTTACCTATCGACTTACCCTTCTGCGAGGTCTCTTTTTCATAGTTTTTGTTCCTGGTCTGTAGTAAAGTATCGAATTGAACCGTGTTGACATAATTGGGGTCAGGAGCATTTGGGGCACCCTCTACTGCATTTGAAGTTGAAGCAGAATTATGTCCTTGGGGAAAAGGATCCTTCAGGACAGCCGGTTGTGGGATTTTAACAGCTTCTGAGCTTGTTCCATAATGGGACATAGATGGGTTAGGTGATCTTCATGGAACAAATTACATGAGAATTTCACATTCTTCTTTTCTTTCTTGCCCCCATCAGCATTGTTTGTGGGTTTTTTCTTGTTTTGGTTTCCCTCACCCTTTTTTCCTCTCTTCTTTTTCCCACCGGGATGCTGATTTCCCTTCTGAGAGGTTTGTGCAAAAACATTTGCATTTTGGGGTGAGGGGGCAGCCTTTGCTGCCTCCACCGTAGAATGTTTGACGGACAGTTGATGGAGTTGTTTAGCCAAATATTCTACAGTGGGAGAATTCACGGAACTAGCCACACCATCAGCATGGGGTCCAAGATTAGGTTTCTCTACATTGTGCGTTGGCCTCGGTGCCTCAGGGATAATCTCATATAAGATCCCATACTAAGAATATATCAAATCTATTTGTTGGACCCTAAGGATAGCTTCTTCCTCATTCGTCACTCCCGAAGTAGATACATCCTTAGATATATAAGGTAATAGGGATTTAAGGAACCATTCTAACAAGAACTCAAGAAGAATAGTGGCTTTGATAAGGCTCTTCTATCTTCTCCACTCTTGGATGTGATCTGAAATATGAGTGGCCTTGTCCTGCTAAAAGGTAGATAACAAGTCTGTCTCGAAATCATAATGGACAGGAAGCTGGAAGTGACTAAGGAATGCATTAGCCAAGTCTCAAAAACCACTAAACGCAACAGAAGGTAATTCAATGTAGCATTTTGCTGCAGTACTGGTCAAAGTTCTTTGGAACAGCCTCAACCGAACTGAATCCTCGTTCAGTGAGTTAGAAGAGCACCATAAATGGAAAGTGGTGGCATGAGTTCCAGGATCATCACCAACTTTGCTTCGAATTTTTGGATATCCGAGGGCAGCTTGGTAGGGACGGGTGGCCAGGAGGGGTCATGTCTCATCGGGTCATTCATCAGTTTCAAAAAATCTGGCAAGTTTAACATTGCCAAGAAAGGAAGCTTGGGTATAACCAGAGCACTAAAAGTACCAGTTTGGGGATTAGAGGGACTTGCCCCCATATTCCCATATGTGAAGGTGGGGTTGCCCCCTGCTGCTGGTTGTGAAGTGGATGGGTTGCTTTGGAAAGGATTCCATCCATAATCCAGTGGATTGTTTATGTGTAGTGTAGTATAATAGGTTCTAGCTGCCCCAGTTGAAGCTGGGGTTTGACATACAAGATTAGGTATCCCTCCGCTAAAAAGCAAAAAGGGAGAGCTTGTGAATGGAGCTGAAACTGGAGTTTGAAAACCTTGACCATAAGGATTAGTGTTTCCAAACTGTACCCATACATATGAGGGTGTTGGGCCTATGTATGGAGTGGATGGGGGAATGTGCCCCCCATTCGAAGGAAATCCTTGGACAAAGCCAAGGATCCTATAGGACCACTCTGGGCAGTGTGTGAGAAGGAAGTAGGAGCTGTAGGTACACTAGGAATCCCGGTGACCATACCACCAGAAGCACCTGCTAGACTTGTGGGAGCCAGTGGTTGAACCACTCGGCTAGCTGGAGTTAACGGTGCAGTAGGTATACTTGTTTTAGGGGCACCTACCGAGGGAGGTAGCACCCCTTCAGCCGAAGTGGCTGAGGTGGAAGTAAAAGAACTTTCTCCTGTAGTAGACAGTATTTTGCCCACAGGGACACCAATCATGGGTGGATTGAAAGGATGAACCTGAACGATCATCGTATCGTTTAAGTCAGTTAGAGGTGAATTAAAATTCCTTGCAAACTCATCAGCCTGCAAGTCTTCTATCTCAACTGCGTTTAAATTAAAACAATTTGCTCTAAGTTCTGGTTCACCCGGAACTTCACTAACTCCTATCGGTTCAAAAGAAGTGTCTGTGTCCAATCTTCGCCTTTGAGGGGGAGGTGGAGGTTCCAATGTAATAAGTGGAGGAAGGTTTTGCAACCTTCATGACCTTTTGATAGATTGGTCCTCCATGATTGTAAATTTGACTCTTCACACCCTAAGTTCAGCTAAAACATAGAGAAATCACTACAAAAATTTCCTAAAGTCTCAACAATCACAAGGGGTGTAAGATATGCTTTCCCAATGAAAGATGAGAGACAGTTTCTTGGCGTCCTTGAAGAGGTTCTTAGGCACAAGGGAAGGAATCACCCACCGCCCTCCTACACTTTCAACAAGGATTACCTTCCAAGCCCGTCCAAGGTGAACCATAAATAGCCTTCCGATTTACCTGTGTATAAACCCTAGATGTCCAAAAGACTAGAGGATACCTTAACTATATCAACAATATGGGGGTCAGTCGCAATCCTGATCCGTACGCATGGGCAAGGTAGCAAATCCTGAAACTCTGTCTAGGACAGAATCCCCAGATGCATAAAAACCTTGGTCTACATTTTGACAAGGAATCGGAGGGGGTTATCTCCTTAGTTCAATGCCTCCACGCGGCCTCATGCTTAACTCCCGTTTGAGAGGAGCTTCCCAGATACTATCAACACAGAGAAGGATTTACCTATCTATTGGCCCAATATGTCTGAATTTAAGTACTTATGGGGATTTTACACTTCCTATCCCACAAGTCTAGCTTAAGCTAGTAGATGTATGACCCTATAAAACAAAAATTACTAATAATTTTTAAATTATAGCGTTCATTTTAAGGGCTATTCTTAATCAGAGGGTAAGTGGCATGAATGACTGTGATATTATAGACTTGATAAGAAAAGTAAAATAGGTGTATAAATGAATTCCAAAGCAAATTATCACTACTTAAAGCAATCTCTTTTTCTTTTCTTTTTTGTAAATATGAACTAATGGAAATGCAACTAGGAAAGAGAAAAGTAAAAGTAAAACTACCATATGCAATTCAAATGCAAATGTTTCCAATGCTTTTATTTTCACTTTTCAAATTCCTCAAAGATTACTATGCACCTAAATGCAAGAAATTCTTGAGTATGCTTGAATAATCAAACTATATAAAGTAAGCAAAATTAAGTATAGCAAATTTATAAGAACCAAAGATCAACCACCTAAGGAAGACTTGAAAAACACCTAGCTTGGGAAGACACAATGAATGAAAATCACTTAAATCAATCAAAGGCAAGTGACAAACCAACACTACTTGGAAATAGCATGGGATATACGGTATCTAGAACCTTGATCACTGATTTAGACACACAGCACTTGGACTTATCACCCAACAGGAAAATCCACTTCAAATTGCTAAAAGAAAGACAATCCAACCAACAAAAACTCAAGGGCTTACTGAAAAGCATGAAGTATGGTTAACAGGGATATCAAACCTATAGTGAAATTCCAGTACTAAAGACCACAAAGCAAGACAAAATCCAAAGAAGGATAGGGACAAGCAACCCTACCCAAAATTTTTGTTGCTAAGGCATGTACATGGCTGTCTAGTTGAGCAACCTGCGTACTGTACGCGATTGTTCAATACAACAACCCACGAACACAGACCTCTATACGTGACTGTGTAGCACAGCAACCCATGTACAAGAGTAAAAATTTTCAAATAAAAGAAAATTTACAGAAGGTCTTTAAAACACCACTACAAGTCCAAACCAAGACAAAAAACCACACACTGAATCAAAGCAAATACTGGGAAAGGATCTACAGGACTAACCCACAACAAGTTGGGCTCCCCAGCAGAGTCGCTAGTTCTGTTGTTAAGGATTAAACACCCTTGTAACCTAGGGTCTGGGGTTACCAACTTACTACTAAACTTGCAGACAATCAGCTTTAGTAGAGTACAGAAAGGAAATAGGAATAAATACTTGACTCACCCGATTACCGACGGTTGATCCAAGCTTGATCTTATTTCGCTCTACTTCTCTCCAAAGCTTCCAAGGATGCACCTCCTTCACCTACAAAGAGAAAATTCTCCAAGTACAATCTTATACATGTATATATGAGAGGTTAGACAAACAATATATCTAGTGCATAATCGAATATATTTATCAACCATGATACATGAAAAAGACTCAACACAATGTTGGAAAAAGAATTCTCTTTATTAACAATCAGTGAATGAGATAAGAGTACAACCCAGCTTCTAAGACACGGACTCCTCTGCAACCAAAGGACTCTGAGTTCTACTGCTCCAAGACTTCTGAAGATATACCACCATCATAACTTTGCTCTCCAAACTTGATTGATTAATGCCCTCCCCAAGGCCTCTATTTATTCTTAGGGAAATAGAGTGGTTTCAAAGGTTGAGGAGGTTGAAACAGTTGGGATAGTTAATGATTAAGACCCAACTAATATCCATCAATCGTGATTTATATTTTTAAATGTCGAATCAATATGTACGTGACTATTGGTATAGGCAACCCGTGTATGACATGCGAGTTTCTTAAAGGAAACCCTCGTACGCTGATGTATGCATGTTGCAATGGATATATTCACGTACAGTACACAAGTTGTCAATGGAAATAGTCATGTACGTACATGAGTTGCAATGAGGATAGTCGTGTACACAACTCAACACTTAGAAAAATAAAATGGCAAGCTGGTTCAAGGGTAAATGTATCTCAAATCATGCCCATCTATAGTGTTTTGGCAAACTTCAATCCTAAGATGTCCTTTTGTGTACCAACATAAGGAATGTCGAAACTCGGATGGATAAGTTCCATTTGGGTTTATAACGGGCACTACACTATGTTATTGCATAGAACATTAGGAATGATTGTCACTTGCATTGGAAATATCTAAAATGTATCTCCTTTAATATGCAATTTTTTTTTACTAAGTTTATTGTGTGTCTCAATTCACCATACCTTCTCATTTTTCCTTTGCTTGTCTTGGTCAAATAATCTCATCTCATCCATCTCAACTTGTTTGTTTGCTTATCTTTGAAACCCCAAATTGACAATAAAATTGAGATATAAGCTATGTCAGCTCATCTTGTCTCATAAGGGCATGGCTTGATTAGCTTGGTTGGCTAGGGTTGACTATGGTTCAAGATTTTTTTCACCTAGATGTAAAAGGAATTAATCCTAATGCCAATTAAAAGGCTGACAATAGATTATAGGCCCTGGACAAGCCTCAACATATTTTTTGTCCACTTCATGTTCCAATCAGAAAGTGTTCCCGACTATGGAAGCACTAGGTTAAAAACTATACATTAATTACATGTTCTCACTCTAATTGATTTGGAAAGAGTCTACTATGATAATTTTCCATGACGACAATAAAAAAAATAAAAATTTTATGGTTCAAACTATGCACTGATCTAAGGGTTTTCAGAACAACCTAGTATATAAATAAACTTGGAAAAAAATGAATAAATTAAATCTACAAAAAAATCATTAATACTTCTACTTTGTAGTGGTTGGAAAAAGAAGAAAGATAAACACTATACGTTTTCAACTTTTTCTAGTTTGTAACTACCAGAATCTGGCAAGGCAAACTTTGCCAAAATTGCAATTTTGGATTGATGAAATTGTTGTTAATGCAGAATGGAATCGACACCCATGAATACCCCTGCTCCAATTGGATTATGCAATGTTAACACCTGATATCTGCAAATCCATTAATCCAAGATTATTGTTGAAGGATTTTAGGCCAAAAATGTCGCTTTCCCTTCCATTATTTTGAAACATTGGAAATGGCCAATTCATAGCACATTTAGACTATGGTTTTGGAAAAATAGATTACTTAGAAAAATAATATGAACTATAATATGTGACTAGGACCGCCAATCTAAAAATATATTAAAAAGGACACCAACTACTTTAAGTTCCAGTTTGAAAATAGCTTAAAAAGGAAACCAAGTACTTGAAGTCCATGCATGTCTATATGTGCATGTAATCTAATCTAAGTTTGTATTGGGTAATCCAGAGGAAATCCAAGAAGAACCAAGGCAAGTGGTCTAATTGCAACCTAGAAGGAGCCACATGCTTCACCATTGTATGGATATTTGGGAACAACTCCAACAATTATGCAGAGGTGTGTGCACTGTGACCTATTGAAAGGTTTGCAATTAACAGCTATAAAGGGGTCTACAACCATCATGGACAGAGATTCAAGAGCTAAATCAGTTAATTTAAAAGGGCTTACCAGTCTAGTCCAAGATTAAGGACTAAAAGGTAAATTCGAAGTGAATCTCCTTTAGACATGAGGCAAGGAGTTTTAATTCAATAGTGAGCAGATTATCTAAGCATGCAGCATGGCAGGTATCCACACACAATTTTTTATCTACTGATTCACGCTAATTTTCCATAACTCTTCTTTTGTCTCTATAGAAGTACACCCAAACCACACTTGGTTAGCACCTTCAAAGGATCTTGGCCCAAAAAAGGATTTTTACTTCGATCACTTTTTGGAGCTGAGGGATGGACTTATAGTCCCCTTTTTCCTTATACATGTTAACATTGGATGCATGCCCTCGAGATTCCCTTGGGGCAGTTTTGAATAGTGTCTCACAAACTTTGAGTCGAAAGCGATAACCATCTTCAATAACCAGACAAGATCTGTCAGCTTTGCCACTTACCGGATCCAACGACAGAAGCATATCTCACTTTCTGGTGCCCCTTTTATTATGAGATCGGAGGTAGAGAGCAGTATTTATTTCAGGATTTAGGAGGCTCCCTCTCCACCTTCTTTTGATACCCCAACTAGATTTTCATTTCTCTCTTCATGAGAAAAAGTTTTGGTTATAGCTCTCATTGTTTACAAGTCAAGCCTCAACATTAGAGGAAATTTCAACTCAAAATGGGCCTTTTAACTTTAACTCAAATTCCATGTCATCATGTGTTAGCCAATGAAATTTCTTTAAATTTGAAATACCGTATAGGTATTAAACACCTTTTTAATATAAATTTGGGGATAGATATCATAAAAAAACTACTTTTTTTGTTTGTATTTTTGACATATCTCCCCATGTTTTTACTCAAATTTTGATTGGGAGAGCTCGTTGGATGCGGAATTAAATTCTGCATCCAACGATTCCGCATCCAACGAGTACCCACTTGGCATACTTTTTATGGACCCTGCTACCCAAAAAACAAGAAATACCTAAAAAAACGTGATGATGACATCATTATCACATTTTTCAGGTATTTCTTGTTTTTGGGGTAGCGGGGTCCATCAAAAGTATGTCGAGTGGGTACTCGTTGGATGCGAAACTTAATTCCGCATCCAACGAGCTCTCCCGATTGAAATTTGAGTAAAAACACAGGGAGATATGTCAAAATACAAACAAAAAAGTAGTTTTTTTCTTTTCTTCCTCCAAAATTAATAAATATTATTTTAACTATTATTTTATTAATTTTTTTTAGGAGGCCCATTTTGAGTTGAAATTTCCTCTAATGACAGATTCCTTTAGGAGAATCACCTCCTATTTCCCAGTTTACCTTTTGGATAGAACTAGAAGCAACAAACTACAACCATCAGAGACCTAGGAAACCTAAGAGCCCAACTCGAGGAGACATTGCATCACCTCTCATCCCCCTCCCCTAAAAGAAATGGGCTATCAAGAAGCCATAGTTGGTTTCTCATTTCAAACGTTGTTTTCTTTAGCTGATTCATGTTAAGAAGGTTAGTTGTTAACAAGTATTCTAGAGAACATGGATTCAAAATATGTCCTTCTAGAATCTAGCCTAGGGTGAAGTGAAGCTAAACAACTTCACTACTTTCTAACAAATCTCTCACAAAATTTTTAATAAGTATAAGCAAAAAGTGGTAAAAATTCCACAAGTACAATGCATGGGATATAAAGTCCCTTTTTAAACCTCCTTATTAAAACACCCAAAAAAGTGGTTGGGTCCACCTTTCTTCAACAATTTTAAAACCTGTCATGAAGTCGCTTGTGCATTTTTTAGTTGTCCTGAAAGTACCCATGATTCCAACAATCGTCCTCCTTCATGCTCGTAAGCCTTATGAGGAAACCCAAGTTATCCAATAAATCCCCAAGTGACCCACCATGTGAAATGGGGGGGGGGTGGGGTAACACATTGGAGTATATGACTTGACAGTTCCTTCATTTTGCAAGAAAACAGATTTTAAGAGGGAGTATAGCATGCCTTATCCTTATCAATTGCATTCATTTGAAAAAAGGAATAAACATAGTATTGAGACAACTAGATGTATTTGAAGCAACTTGACATGCCTACACTTTAATGGGCAAAGGCTTGCAACATGTTTGTTTACATTCTCAACAACTGTTCTTACAAAGTTTTAAGGAGAAGGAATTCACATGAAAAAGACCTTCAGTTGGTCACTTGGAAGTCATTGAGTCACCAACATATCCTTACATCCTTCGAATTAGGAGAGGAAATTGGATGCTAGAAGTAAAAAGGTGGTTTGTGGACTATATCGATGATGCTAAGGCCTACAAAATATTCATTCCTATATGTTTATCTTTAAGGAATGTGGTTTTACTAAATATGCATCTAACCATTCTATTGTTATGCTGCAAGCTTGCAACCTATAGTCACGGCTGACAACAACAAGGATAATGCACAAAAAGGAAATTACAATATTATAAAAGATAAGGATGAGGAGATAGATAATAAAATTAAATAAGATAAATTTATTAACGTCCAATGAATGACGAAAAGACATTAACAAATAAGTTAATGCAGGGAAAAATACCCAATGTATAGGATTCTCATAAGTCACTATGAATGCATAAATGATCCACATGCAAGATATTCATTCTTCACTCTAATCCTTGAAAATTTTCATCATTAATTTTCCAAATGTAAAAAAACCACAGTTAGCAAAAATAAAATGAGTTGCTTGTTTACCATACTGGAAAATAACAGATATCAATCTTACTTCAACAGTAAGGCTATATTTTTCACAATCATGGCATGACATGATGCTCGGCCAATACTTTCCTTTGTCCTTGACAGCGTCTATAGAATTACTTCAAAAGTGTCCCTGGAAATTGATGCTTCTATATCCCCACTAAGTGTCCCTCCAACCGATTTTCGATCTGAGCTTATTTTACCTTCTTCACTTGATTCCAGATCCATCGTATTTGGCAGACCACACTGTTGCACATTAACTCTGGGACTTCTTGATTTTGTATGGGAAACTACATCATTTGTATCCTCAGTTGCCTCACCATCTAAGTGAAGTTGGAGTGGTGAACTATGATCTGAACTACTCCCTCGGATTGGTGAAGGAATGGAAATAAACGGAGTAGAATCATCAATTTCTTTAATTGAAACAAAATGTGGCAGAGCTGCAGAACGTGCTTGTTCTCGCTTATCTTGTGTAGCTGCTATAAGATTCTTTATAGATGTAAATGGGTGGCAATGTCAAAATCATTTGACATAGCTATGAATTTTACTTCTTTTACAGCATCATACCTGTAACATAAGCCAAAATTATAAGAACAACAAAGGAAGGACAATATGAACATTAATAAGTGGGAATCTAAATATAACAACAAAAGGCAGGCAACTGTAATTTGAAACGCAATTGAATGAATATAATACTTACACTTGTATAATCTTGTTTTCTTTTTCTAAATGCAACTCTGTAGATAGTGACACACCATCCAATTTCATTGATGTAGTACTATTTATCTTCACCTTAAATTTTGACGAACCTGTCACCTTTTCTGATGAAGGTTCAGTGCCAGATTTTATAGGGGAAACTTTCTGATGCTTGCAAACAGACAACTGCTTAGCTAATTTCCCTTGGTTAAATTTCTTTGAGACAGACTGCCCATGATCTTTCTTCAGGCCTCTGCTAGTTTTCTTTGCTGGGGTCACACAAGATTCTTCACCCTGATTCCCTTTGACTTGTATTCATATTGCTCAACCTCACCCTTTTTTGCAGCATAAGCCTTGATAGGAGGTGTGATGATTGAATTGCCTTGCCTTAAAGCTAAATTTGAAACATCTTGCTTCTTTGGAGAAGGCAACAATGGTGCAATCACGCTCTGTAGATTTTTTTCTAGGATGGATGTCATGCAGCATATCAATAACATGGGCTCAAGGAAGAATTATGGATATCATTGTTTCCCCCATTGCTGCTTTGCTCATAAACCTTCTAGAATTTTTGCAACTCCTTAACTAAAGTTAATGTAGTAGTTTCCCTAATCCTAGCATATGCAGAGGAGATATTTCTAAACACATCCATGTGTAACTCTGGTTGAACAGGGCCATCATCTTTCCCGTGTGGAGGATTACTATGATCAAACCCCGGTTCATTGGGGTCTATGAAATAAATAACTGATTCATTAGATTTTCTAATGCAAAGATCTGATCCTTCAAGGTTTGTGTAGTACGACTCTAATTCATTAGGGTTTCTATAATGAAATCCTCCTCCAACAGAGTCTACATAGCCGTGGCATAGCCATTTTCCTTGAAGATTTGATCATTTTGAACAACATTCAATGGATTTTCATCAAAATAAAGGCTTTCCTTTTAACTTTTCTTCTTCTTCTTCTTCTTACTCGTAGACACTTCAACTTCCATGGAATATTCCATTTCTTTTTTCTTCTTTTTCTCCTTGATAACCCTATTGCCGCCATTTTCTTTGCAGGTCAAGTTCATTTTCCTAGTTTTCTTCTCCTTTGACTTCCTCTCCAACTCCAAATTGTAGTTTTCTTGTTCATTTCTTTGTTTCTTCGACGATTTCCAATGGACAGCCGCCCCTTCCTCACCCTGATCGTCTAAGGCCTGTAACACTGAACTTCTCATCTTGTCGCCAACCATGGTCCAAATTTTTGCCAAAATAACTGATTGTAATGTCGAATAAAAACTCTCGAAATCTCGGGTTCAAGAGGAGATGGAGTGAGGGGGATTCCCAAGCTCGTTGCACAATATCCAAATGGAAATTGTAAAAACAAGTTCCTGCAAAGCCTACACTCTAGAGATTCTATGCTTGACAACATTCTTAGCTTTGAAACCCCTGGAAAAATTAAAGTTTGCAATCAGATGCCCTTTATATTGAAAGTGATATTATTATTATTTTTATTTTTATCATCGGATTCCCTTGACATTTGGATGCCCTTGACATTCCAAAGTATTTTTATAAAATTTTCATAATCAGATGCCCCTTGACATTCGTCACTATAGCAACGATCATCCTTTGCTATAGCAATGTCATGGACTAGGCATCGCTATAGCAACAATCGTCGGGGTCATTTTCATTTTTTTTTCCAAAATTTTAAACTGTTTTTCGACGAATTGTTCGATTTTCACTTATTCGTGGCAAACTGTTGTGGGACTTTTGAGCCATATGTAGTAGTGTTCTTTGCTTAACTATTCATTGAGATCAAACAAGCACACAAAACAATCTCACTGGGATGCTTGAATTTTTGTTGCTTTTGAATTAGCGTTAGCTTTTGCAATTGTTGGGAGCAACCATGGCATTGGTTGTCAAGGTAAAATGTGACACATTTTTTAGGAGATTTAATGTGTATGCAAGGGAAGACGACAGTCTAGGCCTCTCACTTGCTAGGCCGAGATCTAAATATACTATCTTTTTCAATTCAATCCATATGCAAAATTTGTTATTGCTAAGTCTATGTTTAGGAAAAATCGCAGGCCTATTACATCTGCATGTCAACTTACTCTTCATGCAAGTTACGATTGGATGGTATGTGACATATCGTTCAACATCTCTGGGTTTTCTCTAGATTGAGGTCGCATGCAAGAGGAGGAATCATAAATATTCCAATGTGGAATAAAATACAGTCAACCATACAAAATCCAATATACCTAAAATTTGCAATATGTTGGGCAAGTCAATACTCATTGATGATGTGTACATGCGGGTTGCATATTTTTGTATGTATGGATAGGTTTAGTATTTTGGTAGATCTACGATCTATGCATCAACAACCTTCCTCATATCAAATCGTTGGAATAAATCAACAATGCCATAAATCAACCAGAGCCACAATGACAAAAAGAGTAAGATAATGTTAGATGCTCCTTTCTCTTCTAGTAATGTGATTTCATATGCAACGTAGTTCCTTAGCATGCACTCTATTGTGGAAAAAATCTTGTTTTCACCAATGGGATCAATGAGGTGGCTCTTCTATATTTATCAATGAGATCAAATCTAGTTAGCTTGTTACCCAAGAAAATTAGACCCAACCTTAAATCCTTCTTGTAAGATATATGCTCAAATCCAACAGAATCTTAAATTCAAAACCACGGGGACTTCACTTAGTGAACCTCTCATATAGCACGTGCGATCGTAGGATATTAAAGAATACCCTTAATTTCAAGAGATATTGACCCAAACTCTTTTTTTTGAAACCCCCTCTCAATACTTAAAACCTCCTCCCCACCCCTTTTCATACCTCAATCCTTATAAACCACCCTACCCACCCCCACCTTAAACCCCTCATCCCCCCAATACCTGTAATATATTGGTTCGATTTTTGATAATTTTAAAACCCACAATATGAACTAACATGATAGGATATTGGTCAACAAGTGAAGCCCCCGTGTTCAAAACATACCTTCAACATCCCTAAATGATGAACTGAGAAATATTATTTATAAAATTGTTTTGGTAATCTCTCAGGCAATAAGAACACACACGTAGAAACACACAAACTCGATCGTTCCATGTAACCTCCATTACAAAAAATCAAGGTAATATATAACAAAAAATAATTGCATTTCATGAAATGGGGGCAAATGGTAGTTGAAATCCCAATTCACGCTATGTGTAAAGGGATAAAACATTTTTCCTAGAAATCAAGGTGAATTGAATACTTCATCTCCTATTTTATAGGGCCAAGACAAATTATTTTCCCTCTCTCTAATAAGTAGGGGTTGGCTAATCTCTTATAATTAATTATAAAAAAAATTTACAGGTAAATGACATAAAGGATAAGAAACAATTACAATACAAAAAAATCCCCAAGAAAAATTTAATACCTACTACTTTCCCCCATGGGTTAAATTTTGCACTTCAAATTTTCTATGTTCGGGCTACGATTTACATCCTATTTTGATTATATGGATTCACGCTTGTATCTTTAGTGGCCATATCCACCTCTAGAGCTTGCATGGATCTGCAGTGTATTTGTCAACAACCATGCTTTGAGTTATTGAGATATCTAGTTCAGAGATGTTAGTACTTATATTGCAAAGTCCTTGATTGTGGTTAGTTCTATAACAGATGATTCCTCTCTTCGGTAGTCATATCAAAGTACATCACCTATCACTCCTCTCTAGATTAGTACTTTCATGGGAAATATATTACACATGATTCTCTCCAATGGGATAAACCATCTAGCCTCATGTTGCCTCAATCCTTGGAGACATTGTCACAGAGAATGATCCCTTGTTTGTCTTTCCATGCAAATTTACTTTTCTAGTAACTTCGACGTGCTTTTCTCTTATAGCAACATGCATCACAACTTGCTCGACACACCTTCTCCCATTGCAAACTGCACCTATGGCGCGTCTTTCCTCCACAACAGAGTGTGTCTCCCTATTGATAAACACCTTGCTCCACTAGTAGGATGTGTTGACCTCTGTACGGGAAGAAAATCAGGTTTTTGAGATGCTTCCAGAACAGGATCTCATTGGATAGCCTTTCCTTCCTATTTTTCTAGAACTAGCTCAAGCTCCACAACTATTGGGAGCCACTTTTCCTAATATTCTCACCCCTCCCTCATCCTCATCATCCTATAAATGAAAACCTTGGCCATGGGTGTGGGGAGGAGGAATTCAGAGTCATTAGAGGAAATTTGGGGTCTAAAATGGGCCTTATAAGAAAAAGTGCCAAAATAAGTTTTTGTGAGTTGGAATTCAAGAACCAATAGAATTTCAATA
>LPNX011108980.1:331527-386162 GCA_001517045.1 Pseudotsuga menziesii
GATGTTGGAGAAATTTTTAGAGAGTGTTAGACTCTTGATATGCTTCCTTTCAAGACAATTGTGACTTGTTGAAGTAAGAGGAATCTATCGGAAGGAGACTATGACACTAAGGCTTATGGTTGTACTTTTATTCGCTATCTTCAATACAATGATGCATCTTCTTCCCATAAATTGATTGTCATTGTCATTTATAGCAAATCTCCTAAGTCAATTGCTTGGATCAGTTAGATTGGTTCAAAATCAATTCACTTGCCATTTGATTACAGTTGGATTTGTCACAGTTTCTTTCATACACAGTGGGATTGTGGCATCTCAAGGATAGCAAGGACAAACTCCATGTCAAAGGTAAGTCTTCTCTACTTCATCTCTCATTAATGTTTGATTAATTCAAGGAATACTTTTTCTTTTCAAGTTTTTAAATGAAATTTTCATTAATTCCAATGAAATGCAAATTCTTTTTTAGAATCCACAAGGATTAATATAATATGAAGGATTTAAATGGCCGGGAATATTTTGCACTAGTTATTTCTTTGTTATTTTTATTTATTTTACAAAACGCGAACCAAAATCATACTAAATATGCTCTAGAAGTGTCATTACACTCAAATAATTTCTTCAAAGTTCAATATGATAGATATTGGACAAAAGTGACATCATTAATTCATTAATTCTATGATGTCAATTTGAAAGATCATGTGCATTGTGAATATGAATTTGGAATTTCAAAGTAACACCTAATGCCCATACCTAATTCTTATGAAATAAAATCACATGCTAGTGGTACATATAAATAAATAATGTTGTAACATTTTAGTAACACTTTTCTGAACAGACATGGGATGTTACTTGCTTTAAGATACGTAATTAACTGTTTAAAGATAGTTGAATAAATAGTTTTTGATAGTTGAATAAATAGTTTTTGGAATTATGATTTTTGATGAAAATTTGACATATAGAATTGATGATAACTTTATATGTATAATATAACTTTCCTATTAAATATAAAATCGTTTTTTCTGTATAAAAAAAATATTATAAATTTTCATAATCCTGAAACATGTAGATCTGTACGTGCAGCCATAACTCCACTCAAGCCCATGACCAGAATTAATATATAACCGGCAATTCGTAATACAACCCTTTTTTTTTAATGAAATTTTTAATCCAAATCGCGCAATTCTTTTTAAATGTAAGAAAAAAAAACATTATTTTTAAAACAGACCAATTTTTTAATGGCACTTCTAGGACGAGCTAGGAGGCCTTTGAATTGTTCGATTTTGAACATGGTATGAGATCAATCATTTATTTTTTTATTTTTATATTATTAAATCTGTGAATTTTTTATTTGTACATAGAATATTGATGAGACTAAGTAGCTTCCATGATGCGCATTTAATTGGGAGTATTTGTAAGAACCTAAAAATGAATATTTTTATATATATCTAGAAGGTTGGGACATTTTTCTTTTTCACATTTATGAAATGGGATACAGAACGGACCTGAATAGTTTCTCATATGAAAAGAAATGGTCAAATATGAAACACGTAGACCCACATGCTTCACAAATGTCAAAGCAATATTTTATACTGTGTTCTACGCGGTTACAACTGCAACACGTATGTGCGTTTCATTTTCCATAAAGAAATGTTAACAAAAGTGCGGCGTCGCCGTGTCAAGATCAAAACCTATCCCAAAAATGTGGATTTCATAAACAAACCGGCGAACACGCTGGAAATATATATATATATATTAATTAGCACGGTTGAGTGAATGTTAGATAGATATAACAAGATTATATACTACAACCATGAAATCAAGATGTATTTGACCACTATGAAATGAATAACAATATGCATTTTTTTTATATTTATTATATTTAGATTAATTTATTGATCTTTATAAAAATCCAAAATCTAAAATAATATTTAAATGCTTACCAACATTACAATAAAATCTTCCAACGGAAAAACCAAAAACATGAATTATTATAACCGCAACCGAGTTATTAAAGATTAGAATAAGAGAATGCCGTAGAAATGAAACGGGAGATTTTTGGGCATCGGTGAGGAAGATGTTGAGTTTGTTTGAAGATTATTTGGTTGTCCATAAAAGGTTTTCGATTTCAACCGTGAGCAGTGTCGTCTGCATGTGCTGAGTACGGTGGATTTATAGCACGATTCACGCGAATTCTCATGACATGACAGATTCGTTTCTATCTGTATCACTAACAATCACGATCTTTCCATTCATTTGTTTTCTTTTATTTGATTCATGAGCAGTTGAGTGAACGAACAGCCTTGACTGAAGGATCTTGCTTCTGCTGTACATTGAATGGCTCTTAAAAGCACCTAACTCGTTATCCATCCTGCAAAGTCTTGGTCGTCGACAAGTTGGAACAACTAATGAATAGACCAGTCAACATCCAACGTGACAACAGGCCGTTAAGTTCCTGCCCATTTGGTAAGAATTTGCAGTTGTTGTGTGTCTTGATTTGCAAGTCTTTACAGAATTTTATTTTAATCTTTTCCGTTAACATTAGGTTTTCTTCCAGAAAGTGCTATTAGAGACCATCATGAACATTCCCATGCAATGCATGTTTATAGTAATGGTGGTTTTTTTTCCAAGTTTAAGCCATTAAACATAGCACATTACATTGCCACTCACTGGTTAGTAATGGTGGTTTTTTTTTCCAAGTTTAACCCATTAAACATAGTACATTACATTGCCACTCACTGGTTAGTCTTGTCGCTCCGACGACATGTACTTGCACTCAGTTCGGAGTTTCAGCATTTACAACTGTCAACTTTTATACAATTTCAACCGTTACAATTCCCAATCTTAGACATAATGCTATGTTCTTGCAACTGTTTTTTTTTTAGAGTAGGGGAATCGGTAACTTGTCAAACTTGCCTGGGCCAGGCCCAGGTTCAAATCCACTGCTGCCACTATAACCCCTGTGGTATAAACGGCAGCCCGCAAGCCAGGATATACCGGAAACTTGTGAGACGGTAGTCTATCCAGGGGGCGCCTACCCTTTGAGCCTTATCACAGCGGGCCATGTCTCGGTGGGGTTTGATCCCTGGTGGGCTGGGTGAAAACCACCTTCCCCCACCGTGTGGGATCCACTTCATTGACAATGTTCTTGCAACTGTTATCCCAAAAGAAAATTTCTTTGTTAGGGCCCTCTTATACTTTTAGTTTTTTGGAAGGCTTAGAAAGTCTATCTTTTCTCACCAAGTTTTGTTTCATGACTTAAAAGTTTTCCGACGGAAGCTCAGTGGTCTAGACAGCCGATGTTTTATATCGGATGCTTTTAGGAGTTTCCTTCCGACGTATCGGATGTTCTATTGTCTATCGCATCGAAAAAGTTTTGCCAAAGGCTCCGGAAGCTTAGTCCAGAGTTGTTCCGACGCACCAGATCGCCCATCTTCTATCCGTTTTTGATATCTGCAGAAGCTTTGTCAACTTCTCATCCATTGTGTCGGTTGTTTCTTTCGAAGTTTTCCGAGAACTTAGTGGTTTTTCTGGTCGACGTTGCAGATGCGGAGTCCGAAGTTTATCCGACGCCTTCCCATAGTGTTTTCCGATACCAGCACGATGTTAGTTGCCTAGCCAATTGATGGTTGTTTAAGTGTTTTAACCGTTTCGACGTTTTGCGCCCAATCTCTTCGAGCCCAACCTTCATAAGTCGTCCGAAGCTTTCACATCCACTAGCAGGTTTGTATCTAACGTAAGTTGGGCGCTTTTATGTTTTCATGTCTAAAGCTATCCCTTTTCCCACGTTCAAACCTATAAAAGCTCATAAATGTTGTTCCACAGTCATTGTTTCATCATGTCGTTTGCCAATTGGAGCTACGGAGCTATCAGTGTTTGAGCAAATTGCTTACCAACGGAGGTCGCGCTCATCCAGGTCATCCTCAGAAGTTTATAGGTAGGATTTTTTCTCCAATCCCGTTACTTAGCGTTTTTTTTAGCACAACTTGATAAGGTTAGGTCACTTTTCTTGTGCCACGAGGATTATTTCAAGACTGCAGTGGTCATTTTTTTATGTGGGGTTTACCCTGGGTCATTTTAGCTATGGCCACCATTTTCTTTCAGGTGCCAGCCCTGGTCCCTTTATCTGTAGCCGACCATGAGTTGTTTTCTGACATTCGTTGAAAGAAAGAGGGAAGAGTGCAGATGAGCGTTTCACCGTCTGCACCGCTCCCTCATCTCCTTCAGCATATTAGGGCAAATGCGCAATCGTTGGTCAAGCGCAGTAGTTTTCCTTGGGACGCTGAGGGAGGGAATTTCTGCTGTGGGTAAAGACCCAGTTTGTTCATTCGAAAGGTTAGTCGTCCTGGTGTTTTCAAGGTTTTACTCCTCGGTGGTATTAATGATTGTTGATGCAAGGCTGTAGTTGAAACCCAAGGGCCTACGTAGTAGAAGTTTGGCTTGTGTTTTATGTCCGAACCACCTCTTGAAAGTTTTGTGATTTATATCCTCATAGAAAGAAAGCACATTTTTGGGTGGAAGCAAGGCTGGTTGACATGCATTATGATGATTTGGTAATGTTTTGGTTAACATCGGTTGTTGATTTCAGTATATAGTTTTTCATTTATACTGGTGAATAGATTAAATTTAACTTATTGTTGTATGATCAACACGGGCTCGTCATCCACACAACAACATGCCTCGGAAACAGAAAAAGAAGGCGTAAACTACAGATGAAGAACCGAAGATAGAAATAATAACCCGTGTCGAGATTATCTATGAGGACACCAAAGCCATCATGGGTGTTGATCCTGAATACAAATGGGGTGAAATATAAAGAATGATCTCCAATTAGAGTGTTCCAGATTTCGGATTGGAGGATTTACCTATATATGCTAATATCGAAAGATCAACAATCATGAAGGTGGCCACATGACCAGAACTTTTCCCTTGTTCAGAGGTAATATGATGGATCCTTCCCAAGGCTAATGTGACAAAGATGATCTTGGCTAATACTAAAGGGCAGGGTTATGCTACCTATAGCCCACCTTATGTAGCCATGGCCTACAAGATGCCGACACCCCAGAACTATTTGACTGAAGGATGGTTGAAAGACCTTAATCTAGATGTTGTGGAAACCGTCAAGAGGATGATGATCCCAGGAAAGAATTTTTGTACAAAGCCTTCCGAGGAGTATGAAACTGCAAGCCTTCATACTCCATACAGATTGATAGAATTGATGTTAAATAGGATATTCAGAAGAGCCAATGGAAAGAATTTCAAAATAGGTTGGATACCAGTAATATTTTTTGTGGCCACTCAAGGCACCATGTTCAACTGGGAAAACATAGTGTCTAACAGTTTTTATGCCTGCATAAGTGCAACACTGGGAGGATTCTCGTAGAAGAAATCAGAGTTCTATATGAGCTCAGTTTTGATTGATTGTATTTTATGCACGCAGCGATTCTCAGCTCTGAAGTGAAAATGGGATAAGGACGAGCCTCATGTATATGCTACATGTCAGCTGTTGTGGGCTCACAAGTATTTCAGTCATTACAAGAGTATTTGCGAAGATCTCATCATGCCGTTGTACAAATTGATTTTCCTTGTTGAATGTGATTGTATGTCCGAAGAGGCTTGGAAGTTTGTGCAAGATAATGGACATTATTACTTGACTGAGGAGGATTTGTATTTGAGGATGTTTGGTGGATCAAGAGCTCCTTCTCTTCAGCCAAAGTATGCTACAGAATATGTTATTCACAAGGAGGTAGTAAGACAACTATACATTGATGGAGTTGGTAACTTCATGTTCGAACAAAAGAAGGTTGTGTACCAGTCCCGTTTTATGTAGGGAGTTACAAGTTCTTCAAAGTAAAGAGTGCACCAGAATTTGTTAAAGAGCTAGAATATTTTCACTTTGACGAGATGAGTTTCCATAGAAATGACTCCGAAAATAAGGTTGCTAATTATTGTACTGCAGCAGGGGTGCATTTCGAATACACAAACTTTTGGGATAAAGATGAAGAAATTTTCCGAAATGCTTGAAATATGATAGCTTTGAGAAGGAGGTTTAAGCAAAAGATAACTATACGGTCGGTGGAAAGGGAAAGGTTATTGAGCAACAAAAGAGACAAGAAAAGGAGGCTGCCAAGAAAATACAAGAGGAGGCACTCAGATTAGCTCGAGAAGTAGAAAAGTGGTTGGCAGCAGAAGAAGAAGAAAAAAGAAAATCAACCGAAGAAGCTAAGAAAAGAGCAGAAAATGAAGAAATTGCAAAGAGAAATGAAGAAGAAGAAGCTCAGAAAAAACAGAAAGAGAATGAGAGGTTAAGGTTAGAGGCAGCTGATAAAAAAAAGGAGCATGCAGAGAAAGTGGCTAAGGAGCTTCAGCAAAAGGAGCAAGAGGAACATGATTATGCAAACCAGGAGAAAACTCAATCTTATGATGATCCGATAGAATCCTCTGTTCCATCCAGTAGCATAGTAGGAGGAAATCCAGTTTCAGCAGCAGGGATTGAATTAATCCCTTTTATTCCAACAGAAGGAGAAGATGTGGCTGATGTGAATACCATATTGTATGACAAAAATAAAAACAGAATTGTTAGGAGAACATAAAAGAAAGTGAACATTGGAGGAAAGAAGGGACTTATGGTGACTGATAAGACAGTTGTTCATGGGACTGATAAAGATCCAATACTGATGGAAAATTCAAGAGTAGCCATAGCCCTAGCTACTGAAGGCAATGCTGATAAAATAATGTCAGAGTTGGAACAATCCAAGAAGAAGATTGCCCAAATAAAAGAAACCCTGAAAAGGGAAAAAGATTAAGGTCAAAGTCTGAAGAGAAAGTATGAAGACATGCTTAGTACGATTGAGGAGTCCAAGGAAAAATGCCAAACTTTGCAGTCCGACAAGGAGGCTTTAGTATTATCAGTGAACATCATTGAAGGAGAGAAGAAAGACCTAGAGAAGCAGATCATGGAAGCAATGCAAAAATGGGATACAACAAACAAAAGAATAGAGGAACTGGAAGCCCATAACCTTTTACTTAAAGAACAATTGCAAGTAGTGGAGGAGAAACATATGGACATCACTCCATTCAGAAATTTAGCTTCGATGTTACAAAAGGAGATTAATCAGGTCTTGCTGAATATTGCAAAGGAAATGTATAAGGTGAAACAAATAGAGGACAGATTGAAAGAAATAAAGCTTGGCTCAACACAATTCCAAAGAATATTATCAAATGTGGTAGAGCTCGTAAAAAATCAGTTAGAATGGGTAGAAACCCATTTAAACTTTCCAGCTGACATGCCTCAAAAATCAATAGGAGGTCTTAAAATGGAGATAGCCATACTAAATTTTGGTTGTAAAACTGCGGTCAGGTTAAACACCGCTATTGAAAAAACTATGGAAAAATGCGCAGAGTTTTACAAAGGTATATAGCTAGTGCACAATCAGTGTCTAATTGTAATAGACACCCCGTATTAAGTTTTCCTGATCAGGGGAGAACAACTGCGGAATTTCCAGGAGAGGCTGCAAAAGGGAGAAGAGAGCCTTGCAAGACTCGAAGTTGTCAGTGAAAAAGACATTGAGACCTGGATTATACAAGCATCAGGTCACCAAATTAAGTTAGAAGAATCTTTGAGTCAGAGTACTCCCAAGATGAAAGAAATTGAATCCCAACTATCCAAACCTGAGGTAGCAGTTTGCGTATTGGAACCTGCAGAGCACAAAGTAATCAGTGAATGTGGGGTGTTTTTATCAAGACACAAACTGGGCCCACTTAGTTGGCTTATTCACAAATTGAAAATGATGTAATATTTTGTATTTATCTTTTTTTTCTAAAGTGCATGCACTAGAAGAAATTTTTTTCTAAAGGAAGAGTCGAGGGAGCCAAAAATGCTAGGGGGCAACTCAAGAGTTTTTTGTTTGTTTGTATAAATAGAGGTGAAATAGATGTTAGAAAGGGGATTTTTTCATGCTATCTTTCTGAAAAGTTATTGCAATAAGAACTACTTCCACTTTGTTGGAGTATTGGGTACCTTCACATGGTATAACCGCCGCACCTCTGGGAATATAAAACAAGTGGACTAACCGCCACTCCTGGTGATAGGGCCTTGTGCTGGGTTTCAAATGTTCACCAACATCTGCAGGTTTTGGTGTAATGGAAAACCTTACATGGTATCAGAGCAGAGGTCTCAGGTTCAATTCCCCCGAGCTACGTCGGAGGCGGGGTGTTGGAGTATCAGGTACCTTCACATGGTATAACTGCTGCACCTCTAGGAATATAAAACAAGTGGACTAACTGCCACTCCTGGTGATAGGGCATTGTGCTAGGTTTCAAATGTTCACCAACATCTGCAGGTTTTGGTGTAACGACAAACCTTACACACTTATAATAAATACGTTATATTTTCTGTTGGAGAAGGAACTGTAAAGTCTCAAAAGCTTGTTGTAGATTGGTTGAATGTTGAACTACTTCTGTTTCAACTTTTTTTATGAATTGTGAGATCATTCTAACTTACAAATTATTTCATGTTATGAATGATTTCCTGTTTATTTCTGTGAAACTTACGCAGTATATTGAGTAATGAATGTTTTAACTAACAATGATCTATCTCTTTGCTTATATTTCTACTTATATTCATGTATTCTGAAATATGAACAGCTATCTGTAATATTCTAAATACATGTTTTATAGTACATTACTCATCATTAATTACAATATTGCTCCCTAGAGATAGGTTAGATAGAATTAGTTAGCATTAGTATAAGTTGTTCTTTGTTTATGATTTAGAAGTGAAAGAGGTAAGATGAGAGGTAAGAACCCGCGCATCACATTGTGAGCTCTTCGCTATCTCTATCTATTGCACTTAATTAGGCACTTGCATATCATACGTAAATATAAAAAAATACACTTAAACGGTGGACTGGGTTGCAACCGGTAAAACAAGATTTAATCATTACTTGACCTACGGTAGTCGGATCGTAAACTGGACGGATTCCCCATACCAAACAATAACGAGCTAATTGGGAATGCTTATTGGGGAGAATCCCTACTGTTGTTACCTGGTATTTTCTAGGCCTCAACAGTTATCTAACAACCAAACTACCCAAATCATCTAAATAATCATTTAAGCAATACAATAACATATAAACTATCCAATTTTGATCTTATTTATTTTATTTTTTAAATTCCATTTATTATTATTTCAGACATGATTCTCTTAATGATCCACCCAACAATTGGAATGTTTGTATACTTCGACAGGTTCAACATCGACTTTTACAAGTCCAAACCTCGACACAACCTCGAAGGTTTCACATCTCGACATGCATCGTCGACTCCAGCATCTCGGCACAACTACAATAGATTGTCTCTCCATCTTCCAGTCATCTGTATCGGTTGAACTTCCGAACCGTTCTAACTTCTTTGAACTTCCAAACCATTCTAACTTCTTTGTAACTGAACGTAATGGGTAGTCACCCAAGTGTCTCAGTATCCTATATAAGCATGTACACTATTGTAAAATACAATCAAGTAATAGAGCAGTAATCGAATATCATAGATTGGTTTGAATTCTTGCGTTTTGTTTGTGTGTTTACTTTTTGTATGTGTAGTCACATTTTGTGCTTTGCTTATTCTTAATACGCTTCCGGATAATAGTGCTTGATTCATTCAATCAAATTATTTTCCTTCAACGTGCACCTGGGCACTAGGGCACTAGGATTATTGGTATTAGAGAAGATTCAGAGCTTAAGTTGCGTAGAAACTTCTATTGAAGTTACCTGATTTATGCATGTTCAGACATGCTTGTAAACTCAGCAATTCAAGCAAACACTAATTTTGACTTTAGAGAAGATGGATGAAGAAACAAAAAATAGACATGCAGCATACAAGACATAGCAAGTCATAGAAAAAGCATTAGCTCACCAGCGGACCGAAATGTTCACCCAGTTCAGCGAGGTTTTCATGCGATTCACTTCAACATCCAAAGAATCCTCAACAAGATGTCACTCCGATAAAATCGACCCCTTAAAAGTACAATTGAATATGGAAAAAATGAATCTTGAAGGAAAGATTGACGTGGAATATTTCGATAATTGGGTACAACCGCTGAAATCCTACTACTCTGTGAATCAACTCTTGGAAGCAAAAAAGATCACCATTGCATCCTTAAAGATGTCAACCTTCATGCACTATTTGTGGGAGAATCTATTGACAAAGATAAAATGAGAAGGAGACCTAATATTTATACATGGGATAAATTTGTCACATACATGCGAAAGGAGTTATACCCACCCAAGTACATTGAACAATAATACAAGAAGTGCCAACAACTAAGGAAATGGAAAGACCAGTCCATGTAGAGTTACATCAACGAGTTCTATCGACTCATGGCTAGACTTGGTGTCCAAGAGAAAGAGAAATTGTTTATCTTCAAGTACACCAGTGGATTATCCCCATACATTCTACAAGATATGGATTTTTTTACTATCAATACGCTTGCAAATGCATTACACTATTCCAGTAAGCTTGAATCTAAACAAAAAGGAAAAGCATGTTTCACGAACAAGCCAACACGTCGAACATCCGACAAGAAGTCACCAGCTGACTCCGACAAGTTAAGACACCCTTCTCAGTTGACTCTGCAAAAGCTAGACTATCACAAGAAGCACTCTCAGAAAGAAAAAAGGAACATAGTAAACAACATCCTAGTGGGAAATGGTGTGATTATCATAATTCATCATGGCATGATATGTTAGAATGCAAAGCTTAGAATACATTTTTGGCAAAATTGTTGACATCCAACTTGTTTAATAAATCCCTAGTAGAATCCGAACCAGATGCATCGACCCTTTTGGATTCAATGTCGACCATTTTGATAGCCTCGATCATCGTCTACAAGGATTAATGAGAATGCATGTTCTTGATACAGTATGTGATACAGGGCTATGAGAGAGACTTGTTCCTGATACAGTATGTGATACAGGGCTATGCAAGAATCTCCTTCACAAGTATGCACAAAAAAGGGTTCTGTCACTTCCTATTTAAAGCTGTAAAAGGTCAGGAAAGATATATTTTCTTGAATATTTCTATTCTTTTTAAGTCTCTAGGGTTTAATACACAGGAGTGCTGCACAGAAAGAAAGCAGAAATGAAGGATGCTAGAAAAGCATGATTTATATAATCCATTTGGGGTCATTCTTTACATACTTACTCGTAGAAATTCTCGATGTATATCTATATAACCAATTTGTGATCGCATATGATGGTCAAATTATTCATCCATAGGAAGTTATCCTAAGGCATTAAGGTTGTTATGATGGTCACTCACAGTTTTTATCTTTTGAACACTAATACATTTGGTCAGATTTTTCCATGAAATATTTCCACGTTTTGAACATTCGTGGATTAATACTTCATTTTTTTTAATCATGGTGGAAAAACCGTGGCAATATTGACATATTTAATTTTAGAGGAACTTTCATCTCTATATCGAGGATATATGGCTATCTTTTCACACCCGCCAAACCAATGCCATCTTTTAATGCGCGGGTGAACTCATGCATTTTTAGCACATTTTCTATAGTTGCGACAAGGTTATTGGTGATTGATTGAGCGCGGATTGAGGTTGTATTTCTTTATCAACCATATGCAAAACTAGAGAGATCAGTCATACTCTGCTTCTTCAACAGGTGACTCAACCGGAAAAAGAAGATAGACCAACCTTTAGAGGACAATATGGAACCTATGGGAAACGACATGCCTTCACTTTCCCTTGAAGAAGATGTTGTTGTCACAACGTTGGTTGGAATGCATGGAAATGAAAATGCAGATCAATGGGAGGAATTTGTGAACAATGATATGGACCATTCACCAACGAGTGATGAAGACCTAATTCATGCCAAATATTCTTTTGATGGTATATTTGTTTTTTCTTTATTTGATAAAATGGTAGATTTCAAAGAACAATCTACCTTGTAAGAGGATTCCTTCAAAGCTAGCGACGAATTGTGCCGAACTAAGGATGCCCAAATTCTTGATTTGGTAGATCATGTTACAAGTTTAGAGAAAAGAATTGTGGAAACTGAAAAAATAATTGGCCATAAGGATCAACTTATTAAGGATCAATGTTCTAAATTTACCATAGTTCTAGCAGAATTGATTTCTGACCTTGACAAACCGAAAGACATGTATCAGGCTCAAAAGAAAAAAGATGAGGAAACTATAGGGAGACTTGAAAATGAGCTAAAAAACAAGCCTGAAATTTTGAACATGCCACCACTGAAAATTGTATTTGGTAAGGAAGTAGAACTTTAGAAAGAATTGAAGCAGAAAGAAACATTTATTTCAGGTTTGAAGGTTGATTTTCAAAGGGCATTGAGAGAAATGATCATTAAACAACAAAATGAGACTACAGAATATGAAGCAAGATTGGAAAAATTGAATAAAACAATTAAAAACAAAAATGAGTTGCTACAAAAAAGAGAATTGAAAGGATTTCAGTAACTCTCGAGGCTAAAAGTTCTTGAAGAGGAAAAAAATCAACAGTCAAGTGTAAACGAGTCTGCACACCAGAAGAATCAACAAGGAGGCTTTGCAGTCTGACAAGGAGGGTTTAGCATTATCAATGAACATCATTGAAGGAGAGAAGAAAAACCTAGAGAAGCAGATCATGGAAGCAGTGCATAAACGAGATACATCAAACAAAAGAATAGAGGAACTGGAAGCCCAAGACCTTTTACTTAAAGAACAATTGCAAGTAGCGGAGGAGAAACATATGGACATCACTCCATTCAGAAATTTATCTTCGATGTTACAAAAGGAGATTAATCAGGTCTTGTTGAATCTTGCAGAGGAAATGTATAAGGTGAAACAAATAGAGGACAGATTGAAAGAAATAAATTTCAGCTCAACACAATTCCAAAGAAGATTATCAGATGTGGTAGAGTTGGTAAAAAAATAGTTAGAATGGGTAGAAACCCATTCAAACTTTCCAGCTAACATGCCTTAGAAATCAGTAGGAGGTCTTAAAATGGAGATAGCCATACTAAATTTTGGTTGTAAAACTACAGTCAGGTTAAACACCTCTATTGAAAAAACTATTGAAAATGCGCGAAGTTTTACAAAGGTATACAACTAGTGCACAATCAGTGTCTAAATGTAACGGACACCCCAGATTAAGTTTTCCTGGTCAGGGGAGAACATCTGTAGAATTTGCAGGAGAGGATGCAAAAGGGAGAAGAGAGCCTAGAAAGACTCTAAGTTGTCAATGAAAAAGACATCAAGACCTGGATTATACAAGCATCAGGTCACCAACTTAAGTTAGAATAAGCTTTCAGTCAGAGTACTCCCAAGATGAATGGAATCGAATCCCAGTTGTCCAAGCATGAGGTACCAGTTCGCATATAGAAACCTGTAGAGTACAAAGTAATCAGTGAATGTGGGGTGTTTTTATCAAGACACAAACTGGGCCCACTTATTTGGCTTATTCACAAATTGAAAATGATGTAATATTTTGTATTTATCCTTTCTTCTAAAGTGCATGCACTAGAAGACAAATTTTTGTAAAGGAAGAGTTGAGGGAGCCAAAAATGCTAGGGGGCAACTCAAGAGTTTTTTTTCGTTTATATAAATAGAGGTGAAATAGATGTTAGAAAGGGGATTTTTTCATGCTATCTTTTTGAAAAGTTATTGTAAGAAGAACTACTTCCACTTATAATAAAGAAGTTATATTTTCTGTTGGAGAAGGAACTGTGAAGTCTCAAATGCTTGCTGTAGATTGTTTGAATGTTGAACTACTTTTGTTTCAACTTTGTCTATGAACTGTGAGATTGTTCTAACTTACAAATTATTTCATGTTATGAATGGCTTCCTGTTTATTTCTGTGAAACTTACGCAATATATTGAGTAATGAATGTTTTAACTAACAATGAACTATCTCTTTGTTTATCTTTCTACTTATATTCATGTATTCTGAAATATGAACTGCTATCTGTAATATTCTAAATACATGTTTTACAGTACATTACTCATCATTAGTTACAATATTGTTCCCTAGGGATAGGTTAGATAGAATTAGTTAGCATTAGTATAAGTTGTTCTTTGTTTATGATTTAGAAGCGAAAGAGGTAAGACGAGAGGTAAGAACCCACACATCACATTGTGAGCTCTTCAATATCTCTATCAATTGCACTTAATTAGGCACTTGCATATCATACATAAATATATATAAAAACACACATAAACGGTGGACCGGGATGCAACCGGTAAAACAAGATTTAACCGTTACTTGACCTACGGTAGCCTGATTGTAAACTGGATGGATTCCCCATACCAAACAATAACGAGCTAATTGGGAACGCTTATTGGGGAGAATCCCTACTGTTGTTACCTGGGATTTTTCTAGGCCTCAACATTTATCTAATTACCAAGCTACCCAAATCATCTAAATAATCACTTAAGCGATACAATAACATATAAACTATCCAATTTTGATCTTATTTATTTTATTTTTTTAATTCCATTTATTATTATTTTAGACATGATTCTCTTAACGATCCACCCAACAATTGGAATGTTTGTATACTTCGATAGGTTCAACATCGAATTTTACAAGTCCAAATTTCGACACAACCTCGAAGGTTTCACATCTCGACATGCATCGTCGACTCCAGCATCTCGGTACGACTACGATAGACTGTCTCTCCATCTTCCAGTCATCTGTAACGGTTGAACTTCCGAACTGTTCTAACTTCTTTGAACTTCCAAACCGTTCTAACTTCTTTGTAACTAAACGTAACAGGTAGTCACCCAAGTGTCTCAGCATCCTATATAAGCATGTACACCATTGTAAAATACAATCAAGTAATAGAGCAGTAATCGAATATCATAGATTGGTTCGAATTGCTTCATTTTGTTTGTGCGTTTACTTTCTATATGTGTAGTGTATTTTGTGCTTTGATTATTCTTAATATGCTTTTGGATAACAATGCTCGATTCATTCAATCAAACTATTTTTCTTCAACGTGCGCCTAGGCACTAGAATCATTGGTATTAGATAAGGTTCAGAGCTTAAGTTGCGTTGAAAATTCTATCGAAGCTACCTGATTTATGCATGTTCAGAAATTATCGCAAACTAAGCAATTCAAGAAGACACTAATTTTGACTTTAGAGAAGATGGATGAAGAAACAAACGATAGACATGCAACAGACGAGACATAGCAAGTCACAGAAAAATAAATGGCTCGCCAGCGAACCGAAATGCTCGCCCAGTTCAGCGAGGTTTTCATGCGATTAACTTCGACATATGAAGAATCCTCAACAAGATGTCACTCCAATAAAATCAACCCCTTCAAAGTACACATGAATATGGACAGAACAAATCTTGAAGGAAAGATTGACATGAAATATTTCGATAATTGGGTACAAGAACTGAAATCCTACTACTATGTGAATCAACTCTTGGAAGCAGAAAAGATCACCATTGCATCCTTAAAGATGTCAACCTTCATACACTGTTGGTGGGAGAATCTATTGACAAAGATAAAATGATAAGGAGACCTAATATTTATACATGGGATAAATTTTTCGCATACATGCAAAAGGAGTTCTACCCACCCAAGTACATTGAACAACAATATAAGAAGTGCCAGCAAACAAGGCAATGGAAAGACCAGTCCGTGTAGAGTTACATCGACGAGTTCTATCGACTCATGGCTAGACTTGGTGTCCAAGAAAAAGAGAAATTGCTTGTCTTCAAGTACACTAGTGGATTATCCCCATACATTCTACAAGATATGGAGTTTTTTACTATCAATACGCTTGTGGATGCATTACCCTATTCCAGTAAGCTTGAAGCTAAACAAAAAGGAAAAGCATGTTTCACGACCAAGCCGACATGCCGAACATCCAACAAGAAGTCACCAGCCGACTCCGACAAGTTAAGACAACTTTCTTAGTTGACTCTGCCAAAGCTAGACTATCACAAGAAGCACTCTCAAAAAGACAAAAGGGAACATAGTAAACAACCTCCTAGTGGGAAATGGTGTGATTATTAGAATTGATCATGGCATGATACGTTAGAATGCAAAGCTTAGAAAACATTTTTGGAAAAATTGTCGACATCCAACTTGTTTAATAAATATCTAGTAGAATATGACCCAGATGCATCGACCCTTTTGGATTCAGCATCGACCATTTTGATAGCCTCGATCATCGTCGACAAGGAGTAATGAGAATGCATGTTCTTGATACAGTATGTGATCACTTCAGAATTTGAACCCAAAATCCGACGATAGAATCCGATGTCATCCGACATTTCACACGGATGTGTCGGACAGCAATCAATCTACAAAATGCCAACAACAAAATATTTCTAACTCCATCGATTATCCGACACTCTGGAGTCGAAATTCCGACGCACACAGTGGCGGTTACCCGACACTTCCGTGCTGGATAGGTGTTGGGTGTTCGACTCCAGTAGTGGTGGTTATTTGACACATAAATGTCAGATCTTTGACGTCCGTGAACCAAAAACAAGTTGGATATCCGACTCATACGAGCACCTACAAATTTCTCATTTTTTGATACAATGCATATTGGAAAGAATGTTACTGAAACCTTATGGCCACTACTAGAGCTAAGGAGGGAGAAAGATAAAGTTGTGAAAGTGTGCAAAGACATTCAAGAAAGAAACCATGCAATGAAAGATGTCATCCAATTTCATACCATCGGAGAACAAGTTAATATAAACTCAATTCCATGGATGTTTACGGAGCAACAAAGCAATGTTGTCAAAGAAGTAACACAGAAAATTAAATTTCCCACCGGTTTTTGTGCAAACTTGAAGAATATCATAATTAAAAAAGGTGATTTTGCAGGGGTCAAAACACATGATTGGCATGTCTTCATCAAGGTAATTATTAATGTTATGTCCATATAATTTTTTCTTGTTTGTATACTCTTTTTTTAATAAATGGCGTGGTTTGTATATTGATACAGTATGTTCTACCTCTCTCTCTCACGGACAAGTTCGAAAACAATGTCAAACAAGTTATATATAATCTTGGTAAATACAAGAGGTAACTAGTGATTACTTGCATGTGCTTAGTGTTTCTTTAATTCTCCATATAACTAAGCACATGCAAGTAATCACTAGTTACCTCATGTATTTACCAAGATTATATATAACAGAAAGGGAAATTGATTTGGCATATGGTGTAAAAGATAAAATGGCATGTATATAATTAATCAAATATCCCTCTAAACATTTTATTTTGTTTGTTACTTATTGACGTACATGTTCTTTTTTTCCATGTATTGTTGCATAAGGACTGATTGGTTGTGTAATTTTTTCGTGTATTGCTTATTGCAGGTAAAACACCATAAGGCTATGGTCTGCAATGGAGGTAGATATCGGATCAAAAAATTAGATGAAACAAAGAAAACATCAAATTCTGGGGTTTCGGCTATCTTTGAGGTTACCAATGTTTCATCTAGAACTGTGTTGGCTAGTAAATGTGACCTATGGGGTCTTGTGGCCAACCACTGAAAAACAACCCACACACTTGACTTACTGCAATCTTGTATGTGTTTGGTGTAACTTTTTTTCACAGGATAAAGGCCCTACTGCCTGTAAAATGTTCTCTCAAAATAGAGAGTCTCTTGGGATGTAGATGGTAAGTTCTACTTAATCAAATCTTCACTTAAAAGATCTAATTAAAATTGACTAACTAATGCTAACAAATACCTTTAAACTAAAACAGAAAAATAATAGTAGCTCCTAATCCTAATCTAAAATGACCTAAGATGCAATATAACTATCCCAAACTAGGAGTTGGAATTAATAATCCGATAACAAGTTTTATTAGAAAATTCGATCTATGATCCTGCAATGTTAGGAAAGCCTACTATCAGCAGAAATAGATCTAAATCAACTTAAAATAAAGTAACATTTTATCATAAATTAATTTGAAAATGAAATAAAACTCATAATCGAAATAAATTTAACATAGTATTGAAGCATGAAAAATACACTCAAGTACTAACGCTGAAATGAATAAAGTCAATTCACATAGTCAGTACTTCGTATAAAACCATATCATTATCAACTGAAGAAAAGAAACATGAAGAAGCTCATTCACTTTCCCACATGACAACTAATCATCCATACTTCAACACTAAGTACTTTGTTCAGAATCCATTAACAAAAATGCTTTCACATATAATAGAAAGATACATACATACGAAAAGAAAATTCAACACAGGAAAAACAACATTAAGACCACATGATATAACTGATAGACTTAGCTAATGTCTTCAGTATTTCTGTAAAATATAGTAATCCTCATAAATAGTTCTAAAGGAACACAAATATACAGAATAATATTAAGTGCTGTATTATATTTGTTCATCACAAGTTCCAGGATTCCAACCCTTTGCTTCCATTTAGAAGTTGCTTATAAAGGAAATTAAAAGACTACAACTGACTAACTAGAAATCTTATTCCTCATGAAAAATCCAAATCCTATCCAAATATGGTTCAACCATGACCAAAATCATAGGCATGTTGTTACAAAATCATCCGGAGAGAAAGATACGCAAAGAGGTTAACTTACTAGATAAAATCCAGCGTTATACTCTCCAAATCATAGTAACACCATATTGGATAGTCCATGCCAATAGAAGCTTAGTAATACGAACGAAGTAATCACTGAGCATCAAATAAGTTGTAAATCCCGAACATTCTTCATTGAGTAGCCACGCACAGTCAAAATACATGAATGTAGACCAACATCCAGTTTTATCCCAATAGTTTCTTTGACACCTGTAAATATTAACAAAAAGTTGTTTAGCAAGATTTAATGATGATCAATTAAGCATGAGCGAGATATCTGCAGAATTTTAATTCTGTAGATATCTCAACTTAATCATTTAGACCGTGAATTGAAAACCAAAATTGATGAACCCAAAATATCACTAACCTTTAAGGATCTATCCAAAATCCTCTGTAGGCATAATATAAGATACAAAAGACAAAATTTAGAAGTCACTGGAAAAACAAAATATCAGGTTTTTAAGGCCAACTCGACTGAGAATCGAATAGGTACACTTCTCCTAGCTTCATTCAGTTTAGCTCTAAACCTGACAGCCATGATCCTGTTAATCCTATTCTGTATTTTCAACCTTTGATTCTTTAACAAAATCCTTTTAATCAGTTCTTTGTATTTCAACTTCTTTCCTCTTAACACATCCCATTTCTCAATCCAGGTGATCAATTCAGCTTTTAAAGCTGTAATTTCTTCCAGGGCAATTGTTTGTATAACTTGTGCTTCTTTTAAATTTGTTTGCAGGGAAGAAATAAATTAGGCATGAGGATTTGGATCAGTTTGATCCTTCAACTCTCTATTCAAGTTTATTCGGGCTTCTTCAGTTAAGTAAGGCTTTCTATCAATTTCTTGGTCACCCTCGCGATTCACTTGCTGACTGTCAACAACCTTTTTTGCAGAGATAGAAACGTATATAAGATCTAGCACATATGGGAATATGGGAGCTGGATGTAGTCGAACGTCTGAAGAGTCACTCACCTCAATAACTAAGATATCCCCAACACTCAAATTCCTCCTAGCAATCAAAGCGGCTGCCATACTGCGTGTGGTTCTTCGTATAGCCGGATTGCTCATAGCACGGCTAGTCTGATCTTCAGCCTCTATTTGCTTCATATCAACCTGTGCATGAGAAGAATTCTTGTTTTGACAGGTTATGGGAATTGAGGGTTTCCTTACTTGACCTCGAGAATTATTTGCAGGAGTTTCAACACTAGTTTCCACCTCAATTTTTACATCATCAAGACTTAGGGTTTGGTCAGGCTGAAACCCTTCATCACCCAAATCATCCTGAGAACCAGAGTCCTCGATTTCAAGCTCGGCTTCCTCATTGTTTACATGCCTACATCGAACCCTAGGCCTCTGTTTAGGCCATTCCTCGTTAACCCCAAACCCATTTCGCACAAGGAAAGAATCCCAGGTCTGACCTAGTTCTTACCAACTGGACACAAGAATTTTAATTAACCCATGGTGGAATAAACTCCTATTTTTATCCCCAACATTAGACTGGTAAGTGGATGCCATTTTGTGCTAAATGTTCAAAAAGAAAAAGGGCATATTGACAGGGTACCCTTTAAATATCATCAACAGCCAAAGGTGATAAAATTGTGTCTGAGACAACCTACCTTCGCAAGTTACTTACCTGATGATTATATCCAGAAGAGCCCTCCATTTCTTCATTAATAACCGGGAGGGGAAGCTGGATTTGAACTTGGTTTGTCAATGAGCAGGGGTAAGAAACCCTTTCCACTGGTCACTCTTCATATGCTTTCCTTTATACCACTTCTCACCAGTTTGTGGCAAGCAAATAGCTCGAGAAATGAATTTCTCAGACAACTTAATTTGAACATCTCCCACATGTGCATGAACCCCATCGAATGACTCTACGAATGCCTTAGATACTGCCATATTAAAACCAGAAAACTTTCGTAGGAACTCCAACCATCCAAACCTCGACACGACCTCTCGACACTCGGAAGCAGCATACAGATACTCGTCACCAATAAGTTTGAACCTAGACACTAGAGCCATGGCAGCAAATACACAAACCTCTAGGGTTTTCGAAATATAGATTAAAATATGCAGTCGATTTATCAACAGTCTAGGCATTACCAGCAATACCCCGAAATACCCTATTCTATCAAAACCATGAATATCTCCTTGTAAGTTCATCATAACGTAAATTGGCATAGAAAATAGGTTTCGAAAATAACTTACCAAAACATAATGAGCCGTAGGAGAGTCACACAGGAAAGTTAATGCAAGTGATGTTTGCATGATTAAGGATTAACAGATAGCAACCGTCAAGCGACACGACTACCAAAACCTTAGTTCCACCATTAGTTTAGCATTAATTATGATTTCATATCATGTTGATAATGGAGGTTAACTCATTGTTTTTTTTAACACATGACCAAATAATTTCCAAAAAACCTTAATCCTTCACTTATCGAATACAATCATACTAATGTGATCACCTTCGTATATAATCAATATATTAGGGTAAAGGTCAAAACTGATCAGCAAATAATTTTATAATGTGACCAAACCAATGTCAAAACCTTTAAAGTGAATTTAGACCTTCATCACAAACTCTGATACTAACCCATTTCAGAAATATGAATTTGAAATAAGCGATGAGCATATAGTATAGTAGGGTTCATGAAGATCACATTAAATCCACTTTAAAACTTATGACAACTAAGATAAGATAAATAATTCAAAAGTGATGAAGCTTCACCAAATTTTCCATATGAATCAGACAATAACAGTTATCACACCATGCAGTAACTAGTTTGAATTAATAATTAATAAATTCATTTGATTTTAATCAAACATGAGTGATGAGTGGAAAAATAGGAGCTACTAATCTTCTGTAATTATAGTCCTCCTGATGATTGACAGAAATGAAGAATTAAGATCATAAGAGTTGATTTTTGCTATATTTGATGTTCAACCCATCCGAATCAATCAGTCAATTAAGTTTTTGTTAGGAATTCCTTAAGAATCAAAGATTCTTAGGGCACTCCTAAGATATCCACGATGAGTCTTTTGATCCAGACAAAAAGAACCAATATTGTTTGACAATTATCAATCTTCAAATTACTTGTGTTAAAAAATGCTCCGAAGGGTGTTGCTTGCCAACAAACTGACAGACATCCAGAAGTCTCAGAAAATCGATACTATGGGTATTTGGAAGATATTATACAGCGTGAATTTAAATCCTTTAGGGTAGTTCTATTCATTGTCAAATGGTACAGGTTACTATTGAATCAACATGATCCCAATAGAACTATTATTGAACATGATAATGGATTTACCATGGTAAACACAAGGTTGTTTGAGCCAAGAACAGAGCCCTATGTTCTTCCAAGCCAATGTGAACAAGTATTCTACTCAGAGGTTTCAGGTAAAGCGGGTTGGTCGTTTGTTGTGAGACACGATCCAAGGGGAAGGGTGGTAAAGTATAACCTAGATGATGGTAATGAAGAGGGTTCTCTGGAAGAAGAATATGATGATGAAGAGAATGATAAAATTGAGTTAGTCGACGATGATGATCCAACAGAAGATGTCCAAGGAATAGTTGAATCAGATGATGTAGCAGACAATGTCGTTGAATATTATTTCAACGATGACACGATGAGTGTAATTGATGATTATAACGATGATGATATGGCCAATCCTTACAATGTTGACACAGATGATGATACAAATGGCACATCATCTTCATCATCATCGTCTTCCTCATGATGATGATACTTATCATCAACATCATCATCGTCGTCATCCTCATGAAGATGATAATCATGATCATCATCATAATCATGATCATCGTCATAATTATAATCATCATCATCGTCATCATCGTCATAATCATTGTCATCATCATCATCATTGTCATCGTCGACATCATTATTGTCATCATCATCATCATTGTCATCATCTTCATCATCATCATAATCATTGTCATCATCTTCATCATCATCATTGTCATTGTCGACATCATCATTGTCATCATCATTGTCATCATCATCATCATTGCCATCGTCTTCATCATCACCACCACCATCATCTTCATCATCATCATCATCATCATCATCATCATCGTTGTCATGATCAACATCATCATTGTCATCGTCGACATCAACATCATAATCTTCATCATCATCTTCGCCATCATCATCATCATCGTCGTCGTCATCATCATCATCATCATCATCGTCGTCATTTTCATCATCATCCTCATGATGATGATAATCATCATCATCATCATCAAGATCATCATCATCGTCGTCATCACAATCATTATCATCATCATCAGGATCATCATCATCATCATTGTCATCGTCGTCATCAACATCATCATCATCATCAACAACATCATCAACATCATCATCAACAACATCGTCATTATCGACATGAACATCATAATCATAATCATCATCATCAACATCATCATCATCATCACCACCACCATGCTCACAAGCTCACATGCTCAACTTTTCAATCATCCTTCAAAGATATATTTTCATTTATCCAAGATAGGGATGTGTTGTTATGTAGATGGTTCTTCCCTCATTAATGTGAAGGTTCTTTATTCAAGTTAGGATATAATAAAAATATCCTAATACTATTATGGAAATTTATATAATATAAAATAACATATAATAAATATAAAATAATATATAATAAAAATAAAAAACATATAATATATAATGTTTTTTGTGACAAGGGTTTTTTGTGCGCGCTATGATGTTTTCTCCTTTGTGGGACAAGCTTGAATGCAGACAGACCCTTCCTCATTTAGTGGGTTATTCAGGGATTCAATTTACAAACCTTCTTACCTTACAAATGAGAAACTCATTGTTCGGGTCATGAAATTAGAATAGGGCTTCATGCCTCACCCCCTCTCATATCTATGAGTCACTATTATAGTGATCATTCATTTTGTAGCGCATCTATAGATGTAATTACGCAATTTCTCTAGTTTTGCATAGACAGGATTGATAAACATTGTAAATAATATATGATAGTGTTAAGGACTGCTCATACCATAAGGTTGGGAGACTATGGTATAAATACCATGTCCTAAGTACTAAGTCTGCACTGATATTTAAAGGGTGGCGAAACCATAGGATAGAGGGTTTAACATATGACTTGGTTGGTATATGGTATAATGTTGATTCCATAAACTATGGTGAGGGTTTGTGCATGTGTTAATGGTCACTAGCTGAGGGTTTGTGCATGCGTTAATGGTCACCAGCTGCTTGTGCAATGTGGTTTTTGGCTTGTCTGCTTTGTTAGAATATTCACATCTGAGCCCAGATCCAGAATGACCGAATCTACTTCATAGTCCCCGATCTGAATGTTCATGCACATCTCTTTGCTCATATTTTTCTTGTGTAAGGAGTTCACCACAGAATCTTTCCGCTCCTTACCCAGGCGGTGCAACAAATTTTCAATATCAGCAAGAGTATAGAGATCTCTTTCCAACAACAAGAAACTCTCAAAGAAGTGTTGCAAGGTATCATGTTTTTGCGATGGTCCTGCCTCCAATGAGGAATCAAAAGTAGAGGGCATTTCATAGATAGGTGACTTACCAGGATTTCTTTCGATCGCATCCCGACCCCCAAAAAATGTCTCTTTTTTAGTTATGATATCAAATGGTGCCTTCTTCTACCCAACCAATCGAATCTACGGGAGGGGCCCATCCTCTCCAATCCTTGCACCTCCATGGGTGACGATGGCTACATCAACATCCTAGGTTCTGGGCTTCGCTGAGATTATCGCAACTGTCGGCCCCTGGTTTATTGGGGATTATGAGTTAGTGGTGGATTCTGGTTCAACAGAGGGTTCATGGGTTTATTCATAGTCTGATTTTGAAGTGGGACTTGATTCTGAGCTTGGTTCTGCTATTGATTCTGGTTTTGTATCTGATTTTGATTCTGCAATTGATTCTGATTTTGCAGCTGAGGAACATTCCCGGCCTTCCATCTTGCGATTAGCTGTGGGAAGTTCTAGACAGTATGATCAATTGCAGTATAGTATGTACATGAACACTGCAAGTGTGGGAAATCTATCTGGTAATGTCCAAATACCCCACAATTGTAACACTAGACAGATCCATGACCTCATCCTCCTCCTCTTCCTCCTCTTCCTCCTTGCTGCTAGTACTACAGATGAGCCATCTATTGTGGTAGGGGATTCAGCTGTTGCTGAACGTAGTCCACTTCTTGAACATACGGTGGCTGTGGTTGAGTCATCGCCATATGATTATACTGCGGATGTTGTGCGAAATTTGGTTGCAGTGCAAACTACGATGGTGGTGTACACTGCGGTTGAGGTCGAAATTTTACCACCTGAGGTTGCGCTTGTGGTTGATGTACTGCAAGCTGATCTTCTCCATTCACAAAGTATGAATCGTATGTCCTTTCTTGAAGCAGATCATAAGCGCGACAGTATTTATCTTCATTCCCCACAGATCAACAAAATGAACAATATAGGTTTGTTGGCTTTGACACCATCTTTTGTATGTAGCTACATTCTTTGTGTTGGTGCCCATAAACTTGACATATGCGACACCATGGTACGCTTCCGCAACTCAGTGGATTCGGCTCCCCAGATAGAAAATAATTTCGGAAGTCAAGGAAAGTATCTTTAGTGTGTCCATCTGCGTGACAACGGGTGCACCAAAGGTCTTCATGATTCTCTTTCCCTGTATTAATGTCTTGCAACTGAAGCATCAAGTTTGCCAATTGTGCCTGAATTTGGTTCATACCAGCTGCATTCTCCCCAACCGGTGAAGCTTCTAACTTCATTGTGATTTCAAGAGCTTTGCTCTATGTCGCGATCTTCTGTTGCATTAGTGGTTGCCAGATATGAGGTACCAATGCTATGATAAACCATTCTTTGTGCTGAATGTCACTCATACCAAAGTTGACTCTCACTATTAGTGTCTTAAATATTTGATCAAAGTCCCAAACAATCTCATTAGGAAACTACTTAATCTCTTTTAACTTAGTAATATACTGTGCTTCATATTTAGGCTTTTTGAATTCTTCAATTAGTCCCCTCCTAACTTCATCCAATGTTTTTGTAGGGGTCCCCGTAGGAATTTGTATAAATTTGATGTACCAATCCAATGCACAACCCCAAAGAGTAGTCTCCAATTAGCCTTTCTTGACATCATCATCAGTAGTTTCTCTGACTTTCCACACTGCTTTGCATAGAAACCAATACTATTCAGGATCATCGGTACCATTCCCATGAAACAAAGGTAATTTCATATCATCTCCTGCCATCCTAGGCCTTCTTCTTGTAGATGTTGATCTACCACTAGAATGTTGTTGGCACGTCAAGAAAATCGACGTGGAACTTGTGTTTCTTCCTAAATTTGGAGTAGTGCACGTAGGCTTGGGTACGTTGTTGCCAGGGTTTGATCTTACCACTGTTTTGGGTGTAGTCTGGGTATGATCATCCTCTTCATTTTTGTAGGGTCACTTTGTCCCGTGTGGTATTCCTTCACGACCTTGTGTTTCAATCGCAGTAGGACCTTCCCCTATCCTCTGCCTCTTCTCTTGTCGAAAATTTGCTCCTCCCTTCATGAAACTACTTTCTTCCTCGGCTTCCCTCATAGTCTCATTGAAAATTACACCCATCTACCCCTTATCTTCCCATTCGTCTCCCCCCTTTTGTCACGGTATCCACCACCTCCGCACACTAGAGTTCTACTACTCGAGGTGCATCTTCAATATACCCTTTTAAAAGACAAACATTTTAACTTTCAATTGTAGAGACAACACGAACCTACCTCTGGGTCCATTGAAAAATTCCCTTTATACTTTGTTGTAATACTTGGTAGTGTCAACTACAAACTTAGTGATATATCCTTCTAGGATACTATCCAGGAAGACCTCAACAACTCGTGATGCTCTGTTGTTAGTTTCTTGTAGTTCCTGGATGAATTCAGGGGTCCAGGATGTTGGATCTCCTCCTTGGAAATTTGTCTTCTTGTAAGTAAACCACGCCAATCACTCATACAACCACTTGTCCGTTGTTAGTCCAGGGTTTTGGTTTTCTGCTTCAGCAAATTCTCATCGCTTCTATTCAAACCAATATTGAATTTCTGGTCGCGTCGGATGCCACATATCCTCCTCTCAGTCGCAACAAGGTCCCGACAACGGAACCATTTTTTTGCGTATCCCAACCAACAAAACCTCAATCGACAGGGGTTCCCACTCTGTCAACGCTCAACCCGCTGTGATCTCCCTGAGCACCGACCGAGAAATGTTTTACCCTGTCTGGCAACACGGGCAAATCGGATGAAGTCTCACCCGAGATGTTCGAGGGAGGGCTGACAGAACCAAGTTCCGCAGAGTAGAAGAAGACTATGGGAATCGACGATTCATCGACTTATATATCATATCTAACCAATCACTTAATCATTAATAGAACCATTCATCATTGATTGCATCATTCATTCATCACAGAACTAACCATGCCATTGCGCAAACAGATCTAGAAAAATAACATCATTCATAAGCAGTAAACATCCCATCATAGATCCATGTTGCACACATTCACATTGGATTGCAGAAATAGAAAAATAGAAAGAGACAAAAAGATAATAGTATTCATATCAACCCTCATCTTTTCATATTACTTCTGCGCAATCAATCACGGATCCAAAACAAGCAACAATTCAACTCTTAGTCTAGGATTCTCTCTAAGAAAGCACTATCCTTACATTCACAATTCTTCTATTTATAAGCTTGTGCCTTTACATTCATGGTCCACTTCTAACTAACTCCTAACTGATTTTACCAACTAATGACAAATATCCACAAAATATGGTCCAAAGTTAAAAAAGTGACATAAAATATTGAAAATAGTCTATTTTCCTCCTTGCGTGCCATCTTTCACTTGCGATATGTCTTTTGCTTACTTGTCCCAAAACCCCTGCCAAGGGAGACGATTGTTGAGATAGTTACAGTTGATTGCTATTGAGATGGTTACAACTGATTGCTGAGATGCTTGACTAATGATTGATTGATGCTGAGATGTTTATTGTGATAGTTTCAGTATCTCTATACTGATGAGGCAGATACAGTATCTCTATACTGATTATGATGTTTATGATGTTCCAGCATCTCTATGTTGGTAATGCAGATGATGATATAACACTACAGATGATTTGATTTTTAGCACTAATATGCTAATGATGTTGTTGATTGTTTCAATATTAACATACTATTGATGCAGATGATGATGTTTCAGTATTTCCACACTGAAGAGACAGATGATGGTGTTTCAATATTCACATACTGAAGTTGTAGATGATGGTGGTTTAGTATTCACATACTGAAGATATAGTTGCTGATACTTATGATGCAGATGATGATGTTCTCAGTATTCACATCTTGAAGATGCAGATGATGATGGTTCAATTTTCACATACTGAATATGTAGATGATGATGTTTCAGTATTCACATACTGGAGATGCAGATGATGATGGTTCAATATTCACATACTAAAGATGCAGATGATGATGGTTCAATATTCACATACTGAAAATACAGATGATGATGATAAATATGATGGTTCTATGTTCACACACTAATGTTGACCAGTGGATGATTCAGAAGATGATCCAGTATTCACATACAAACACTATAGAAGATGGTTCAAAAGATGAAGCAACAGATGATAATCCATAAGATGATTCCGCATTCATACGCTGATACTGCAAGAGATGTTCCAGAAGATGACAAGAAGACGATTAAAGAAAGATGACTGCAGAAGAAGATCTAGTTGAGATCAATGATGAAGATGTATGATGTTGTACCAAAACTTCCTATGACATATAGAGTCTCACTAGTTAGTTGTACAGTTGTAATAGTAGCAGTTGCTACTACAGTTGAATACCTTCCTAATAAAAGAGGGAGTGTTAAAATAATTTAACTTCGAAAGATATTCTAGTTGTATTGTATTCCTCCTATTGGAGATGAGTTTTGTCTTGTTAGAGTCATTGAAGGATGAAATGTAAACCTATGAATGTAAGTCGGGTCATTAGTACCCAAGTGTCAATATAATAAATGCTATTTGTAATGTCCTGTTGGATAAGTCAACCTTGACAGCTAGTGAAGTTGGCCCCACCAAGTTAGAGGTCAAGTCAACAGAAGAATATAAATAGGGAGGCACTCCCTTCATTTGTACTCACTCACTCAAGCATTTTTGCAAGAGAGAGAAGAATCGGTGCGCTAGAAAGGAGTAAGAAGCAATTGTCTAAGTTTTACACTATTTTGATCGAGATCTATACTGAGGAAGTTTTGCGGGGTTTTCTCCCTTGTGGTTTCCTCGAGGAAAATATTTGTGTTCTTGTGTTCTTATGTTTTTTGTGCATGTTGTTCTTTAAGTGATCTTCTAGTAATTTGTTTTAAGATATCATCTAAGCAAATTGATAAAACTTAACAACAACCTCCTTGAATTTTTGCCTTGTTTGTTCCATAGTCGAACGAGTCTATTGCAAATACGCAACCAATCGATTAGTTAGTTCTCCTCTATTGGTTGGTCAATTCATTAGTCGAGAGCCTAGTTGGTTTGTAAGTCGACTTTTTTAGTTGACCATCAATTGTTGACTATATGTATCCAGAAGATCTAGATGCATGATGAGCTAGAAAGGCCTATTGTTCCAAAAATAAATAGACAAGGGAGTGACCTCCAGGAATAAGAGAATGTTGTATTAACCATTAGGGTACCTAAGTTGTACAGAACTATCATACCACACCTTTTCATTGTTGTTTCATAGGTTTGGCTAGAAAAATATATGTGTTTTAGGGCCCAAAATGACCTACATTACACAATATGTAGATTGACAGTCGTGATACCATAAAGGACTCTATGGTATGGCTAGTGCTAAAATATCAAGAGGGATTAAGGGGTTTGACCCAAGTTGACTCTGTAAATAACAAGTCCCACATGAGTTTGGGTGGCTATGGACCTAATTTGAGGTATCCTAAATAAGCATGGACCCTAGTCGGAGGGCTTACTTTCCCAATTGGATCCATGGAGTTAGTGAATGCTCAATATGGGCTCCTTAAGGGGTCAAAATGAGTGAAACTAGTGACCCAGGGGAAACATGGACCTAAGGGACCCACCTAAGTGCTAGATATCCAAGTGAGGTCCCACATCTAGGCTAGGGCGAGAGAGGGTCTAGGAAGGTGGTCCTTGAAATTAGACCAATGGTAGAAGGTATCGTAACATCATTAGGTGGGTTACACGAATAGGAATATGGGTGGACTGCATATAAGGCACCTCTTGAGAGGTACACATGTCTTAATACCCTAAAGTGTGATGCAACACATTTCACACATTTAATCACATTGGTGGTAGCATAGGAGAATTTCTAGAAATAATGGTCCCAAAATCTTGCAAGAATTTGTATGGAAATGGATCTTTTCAAAGGGCTTAGCAAAGTAATCCAATTAAATCTTGATACACTAGTTGTGCAAGTTGAAGTAAGACATTAGGAACAAAAAGTCCTTCCATCTTATTTTATTATAGAATAAAAAGTTTAAAAACATAAAATTTTCTCTTCACTCTTATTTATCCTTAGGTTCTCTTATATATATAAAAGTTATAAAGTTCTTGAAACTCAACATCATTTTATGTGACTTAAACCATTGAAACAAACACTATTATGAAAACAACCATTTCCAACCTAAACATGAGCATACAAATAAAAAGAGGAGGCCACCCTAAGATTCATTATCTAAAGGGGGAGGTCAGTGCGTATTTTCATTGCAAATATGAGTTGCAAATCCATCTTGGGTCTCAAGCATTTCTTTAAAAAATTTCAAGGGTTTCTCATATATAGGTTAGAGAAGGCTTGGGTCATGAAACCATGTGCATGTTAAAACTTTCTAACCCATTGCCATAAACGTCATGAAATTCAACCATCCTCACCATATTACATAAGAAAATAATAATTGAAACATTCTTTACTTAGAAAACATAAGAAAATAATAATTGAAATATTCTTTACTTAGAAAACATAAGTGGAAGAGAGAGTATGGTTACGAATCAAGCCAAAACCATACAACTATGTCTCCCTCGCAAGCCTCCAATTTGGGTTTGGCTCACCATAAGCACCTTGGACTGACGTTCCCCTTAAGCTCTCGTGATCAAAAAGGAACGACACGACCCGTACCCGTAGCGAATAAAGAGAGGCCACGCCAAACCAAGTCACGTGAAGGAAAGCTATAAGATATGATGCAACACAAATCAAGAAAACGATGCCCTTGTTTTTTGTGCGATATGAAAATGATACGTGGAATTGGATACGTCAAAGTTCTTTGAGTGTTCAATACTCAACGTTTCCTTTACTGCCACGTGGAGTACTTTTTTCTAGAAGGCTTCAAAGAAATTGCAAGTTGGTGACAATGGTGAGTATGGATTGCATGTTATTCCACAACCTAACATGCACATGTTTCCAACTTAGCATTTCATTTTCATTTTTTATGCCAATGAAAAAAGAATGCTCTGCATTATGCCACAACCAAATCGAACCAATTTTTACTTTAAACACAAAATACGAGCTGAATTTGTGAAAGATGAATCATACAAATTTGAAATAAAAACCGGAATAAACTAGCTATGGAGCAAACCTCCCTCCATCGGACGGAGGAGGAGCAAAGTCAAAATTTGAAATAAAAACCGGAACAAGCTAGCTATGCAGCAAACCTCCCTCCATCGGACGGAGGAGGAGCAAAGTCAACGTAGCTGAATTTGTGAAAGATGAATCATACAAATTTGAAATAAAAACCGGAATAAACTAGCTATGGAGCAAACCTCCCTCCATCGGACGGAGGAGGAGCAAAGTCAAAATTTGAAATAAAAACCGGAACAAGCTAGCTATGCAGCAAACCTCCCTCCATCGGACGGAGGAGGAGCAAAGTCAACGTTGACTTTGCTCCTCCTCCGTCTGATGGAGGGAGGTTTGCTCCATAGCTAGCCCATGCCATAAAAACCAGCTGTGTATTCGAGATTTCTCGATGAGAACTATGCAATGAAAGTATTAAAATTACAATATAAAGATGAGAAATAATATATATTTTAATATATATTTTATGTGATATTATTATTATTATTTTTTAATAATGTAGTAAAAATTTTAGATTAATTCTTGAAAAAGTATATGATATTTGTTAGATTTGTATATTTTTGGTGTTTTTGGAGTATTTGAGGACGTTGAGTCTATTTGTGCATTCAAAAATATGATTTGGACACTTCAAAATTCAGATTTTGGAATGAAAAAATTTAACGAGAATCCAATAAATTAATCGTCAGAAAGTCTAAAACGTCTAAGAGATAGCCTACTCCTATTTTTATGTCTAATGTGAATTTTATATTAATATACTTAAAAGCAAAAAATGTAAAATTGGTATTTTGATTAAAGGTTGAAATAGTACATAAAATATTATTGTGAAGCTCTTAATTTGTTATAATTTACACGACTTTTGGAAGGTAATTCAAAAGTTAATATGTTTTTTTTAATGCACAAGGTTTTGTCATTGAAACCCAAACTCGTTACACACCAACATCAAATGGACAATTTGAATATAACATGATTTAATATAATAAATCTCTGTGTTTTTATTTTAAATCATATATATAACCATTAAGTTTTACAATACCTTTAAGTAACTCATATTTATATATACTTAGCAATGCTCGAGTTTTACAAAGCCTATAACTAGCAATTGCACTAGAAGGTGCAAAGGAACATCAAAAGAACAAGAAAATGGGAAGTAAAGTAGATGTGATGAAGTAAGAAATAATAATGTGTTTCTTATGAATAATCGTTGTGACAAGTTGGGATCCAACCAAATGATGATCTTTCATCAAATGTCACACAACTAGATAACTCTTTGATTATGCGTGGGACTAGATCCACCATGTTTGTTGTATCATGGATTCTCAATTATGTATGGGTAATGTTTTTTGGGTTAGTTTAAACATATGGGTGATTTGGTAGATGGCCCACCCAATTTGAAGTTCATTAGTACTTGTGGACACTCAAATGCACTACCTTCATCCCTTGTTTTCCATCAAAGAAGTTATGCACTCCACACTGTTCAATTTCATCAAGCACTAAAATTATAGGGAGTTTATGAGCTATGCTTTCATTTTAGCAAGTATTATCATTCCCCTTTAAATGAAAATATTGAATAGAAAAATGTAAGCACATTAAGATGTATGTATAGTATGAGTTTAAAAGGAAGCGATATTAGAAGGTAATCATAATGCTCAGGCAAAGATACATTGATGAAATGGTAGTCATCATTCCCTCATATATTGTATCAACCATATCATCGAGTGTATCAAGCATCTTGAACTTTGAAGGCATTGTCTTTCAAAACCCTATTCCCTCATTGAGAAATATCCCAATCTTCCATGGTGATTATACTTTGTAGTGGTCTCTAATACTGCCACTATCAACAAATCCACAATCTAAAGACTCGAGTTAATATAACAAAGCACTAAAGGTAGTGAACATAATAGAAATGAGGTTTAAAAAAAGGCCCACGGGGTTGTGATGGACAATAATACGCAGCAATGATATAACCGTCGATGCACATATTTGTGTGTCCTTGTAGTGAAGGATCATTGATTTTCTTCCTTTATCTATTTCTGGATTCCATGAGACTGATCATTGATTTTCTTCCTTTATCCATTTCTGGATTCCATGAGACCATACAAGCTCATGGCAATACATTGAATATATTAGATGTAATTATTTAAAAGTTATGTATGGTTTCACTTGAAACCCCATTGGTTTGTGTGTAATTAAGTAGTGTGTTATGATGTTAAAATAGTTGTAACTCATAGTAAAAGACGTTTGTTGAACAAGGATGAGAACCATAAAATAAAATACATATGACTTGGGGTAGCGTGCTTGAGCTAGGGCATATTGTAAGTCTTTGTAATCTTTAATCTTTTGATCCATTTATATTTATTTATTGCTAACTTAAATTGAATATTATACAATAATAAGTTAGCTTACTACAAATGATTTTCTATTCTTTAAGAGTTATGGTTGACCCTCTACTCTATGAAAAATCACCAAACGATTCAAAATAAATAAAAGTTGTGTATTTATTTTCCAATTTGCAAAATATTATAAAAACAAATCATATTTACAAAATTAATGCAAATTTTGAATATTATATATTTTTATTTCTTTCTTAAAATTTGAATATATTTTAAATTTAGTAACGATAAAATACATCACATCAACTTTTTTATCTCATTAAAAAATAGTTAAATAAACTTCTTAATTTTAAAAAATTACCTTGACAAAAATGTTTAAAAAATATAATAAATTGGAAGATAAATAAAAAATTATTCTTCTCCATAAAAAGAGATTAATAACACTCAAAAGAAATTTGCAAAACAATTGCGTAGCCTCACCCAAATCCACTCCACCTTACCCTTGAGTCATTGGGTATGAGTTGTTGAGAGTTGTGAATAGAAAACATGAGGTCTTAATATCAAATCCCAAGGATAGCTTCCTTTACTTAAATAAACATCATTGGATGTCCCTATTAAGTTGGTAAAACGGTCTTTTTTTTTCATGAGTTCATAGGTGACTTCTAATGTTCACACGTTTAATACATATTACATATATAATACAAACAATGCAAATTAAGTCATTATGTTTATCCTAATAAATTGAGAGATAAATTTCTAAGTACATAAGCTTTGTTCTAGGCCAACCAATTCCTCCATTGATGGTTCATGTGACTTGTATGTGGGACTTGGACATTAGTAAAACATATGATCCATAGAGTCCATTGGAAAATTGAGGAAAACAACATTAAGTTAAGTTATTAGAGTTATGTACAAATAATTATCTCAACATATATAAAATGGAAAATATGTACTTGGAGCAATAAATGTTTCAATATCCAACCACTATTATAGAACCTTGAAAAAATATAATATATGAAAATTAATGACCTAATTAAAAAAATAGCGTGGAATATATTATGCTTCTTTCAATTACTAATATAATACAATATTAAAACAAACTTAAACTACTAATATTGAATTTAATATAATATTGAAAAAAACTTAAACTACTAATATAATACAATATTAAAAAAACTTAAATATTAAAAAAACTTAAACTATTAATATGAAATATATTGTTGAATATAACGCTAGTTGAATTCTCACTTAGATGAAATCTATTTCTCATAATAGTTAATTGAGGGGAAAAGACTGTAGCATGAGGGGCTTAATGATGTTATTTATGTCAATATACATTATTTATAATTTAAAAACATATATTTACGCTGTAAGGTGTTTTTCTCCGAAGTTCTTCGAAAAAACATTGTTCATTTCGTCGTCTATTTGACCAACCGTGCTCCTCCGCGTGTCCTCTTCGCGATCTGGTGGTTCTCCGCGTGTCCTCTTCGCAATCCGGTGGTCCTTCGTGTGTCCTCTTCGTGATTCGATGGTGCTCTGCGTGTTTTGAAAATCTTCCGTATGTTTTGGAGGTAAAGGTTAGAACCCAGTCCGGGCTCCTCCGCAAGTGACAGCATTGATGGTTGGACCTGGCACTTAACCCCCATCACCGCGTGTCTCCTTCGTGATCCGCTGGTCCTTCGCATGTTTTCAAGTTGAGTCTGTGTAAAACCTCCGTGCTGATAGTCGGGCCTTCCAGATGTTTTGGAGGTAAAGGTTAGAACCCAGTCCGGGCTTCTCCGCAAGTGACAGCATTGATGGTTGAAGGTTTCTGGTCGCTGCCTTGCTCTGTCCTCCCATTTCGCCTGCAAGTTTCAATGTTCGTGTTTTTTCCACCTCTTTGTTTTCCACCTCTTTACTGAGCATTGTTCATAGGATTTTCCGTGACTATTGAGTTGGTTAGAACCGCAGTTGTCCGACGATTCTGGAGTGCCATGGGCGATTTCTGGAGAGCCTGTCCTGTGAAAGAGCCCGTCCGAAACATGAAGTGTTTTTTTCTCAGTTTGGCATTTATTCTGAATTTATTAGATAGCTTGTTATTCATGGAGGAGGTGGTTGAACATCTTGTCATGGCGACTGCCCCTCCCTGCTACATAAATGGTGTTTACTGGTCACATTTATTTTTCCTGGGTTTGCACAGAGAAGTTGCATTGTTTCTAGTTGCTCTTTGAATCTCTTTGAATTCTAATTCAAAGAGCCCAAGAACTAAAAAAACATAGGTACTTTGTTTTTCCACTGCTCCTGGATTTCATTCTGTGCAATTTCATTTCTATTGCAAATTTGTTGTTAGTGTCAATCTTGTAGGCTTGTCTGGGTGTTGTCATATCTTCTGCCCTCTGCAAGTCGTTCATCAATTTCCGCAAAACTACCATTAAAAGAATCGGGCACCGCAGCTGGCCTGGCCACTAAACCGCCATTCTTGTATAGCTTAGAATAATTCAAAACCCCTGAATCAACAGTAGGGTTCAACAGCAAGCCTATGGTACAATTGGCTATGAGGCATATAACTTGTGTAGAGGAGGCTGTATTTTTCATGTCACTATCTACAACTGTGGTTTTAAGCATCGAATCCTGCAAGCTCTTCAGTAGGAAGTTGAGGAGGCATATTCAAAATTGAAAAGAAAATACCTATTCACAACCTGCTTCAACAATTCCCTCTACTTTTGTTGTATTTCAGATATTGAATCTTTTCTTCGAACAGAACATCCTCTCAGAAGTTGGTTTTCGGACCACTATAACAGCGTCATCCCTCTGCCCAATAAAAAACTGCCACGCACCTTGCCAATAGAAAATTGCCATGTTTAGGTTTAGGTTTTTAACATGGTTTCATTCTTCCATTGCGATGCAAAGCCTGCGAAATGAGCATCTTGGATCGAATTCGGAGCCGTGAAACTATCAGTGATGATCTAGGCGGTAAATAAGGGAAGCCACTCGACTTGCCAGTGAGAACTAGGCTGTCAGGTGTATGTGGAGGATGGGCGTGCAGTGGAGGGAGGAGAGTAGCCAGAGGAGGAGGCTTACTGTGGCGAGAAATGGTGCGGAAAACTGCCAAAAGGCCAGCCTGTATTATCAGATCACTTACATTAGTGCTACCTGTTTGTTATTCTTCGCAGATCCCCTGATTTTCTGAAGCAGCAGACGTTCGAGGATTGAAATGAGCTTCCTTGAGGAAGTCTTTGAACTATGGACTATAGAGGATTTTTCAATTCTATTCATCTAATTGATTGCTGCATTGGAATCGTGTTGGCCTTCAGGGTACAGATAATACTACAAACTTGGGTGTTTTTGCACTGAAGAGTCGTGGCATCTTTGCACAAGAATATTGGTATTGGCTAGGAGCAGGCACCTTGTTGGGATTTTCAGTACTCTTTCAATATCTAAATCGTGAGTTACTTCACTACTAATTTGTTATTCTCGTTTTGTTCATCTTTCAAATATGAATAAGGTGGGGTTTGTTTTTTCATAGATCTTGGGAAACCTCAAGCTGTCTGGAGACGACCGAAATGTATTTATAGCGTTGGGCTGAACCTATACTCCTTCTTGAAGCAGAGTTCTTGCATTGTGGATCGAGGAGGAATATGGGAGCTAGAAGAAGAACACCAACTTTCACTTTCAATGATAACAATGAAAAAGGAGTGGCAACTCCATATTCTCCATGTGGTGGTACTGGGAATTTTAGAGCCTTGAAGAAATATGATCTCACTGTGGTTATGTTTGTCTGCTCCCATCAAACATTAAAGGAGTGCATAATTGATATTTGGTATTTTATTTGCCCTTGCTTTTTTTGTTTTTGTTTTTTTTCGCTATCAATTCTGAAATGGGTATGTTTTGGTGGTCAGTTGATAATGTTTTATAGAGCACTGATATTTGATTTCTTTTATTCCATTTGTGCCATCAATTAAAAAAATGGGCTTTAGTTGGTCGATATTGTACAGAAAAAGGGCATAAGAGGAAGCCATTGAGATCGAGATGACAGTATTCTTATGATGACAATAATACCTGTAAGACAACTATTAACTTAGAGTGGTTCAGAGTTCCTTGAACAGATTAAGGGGAGTAGATGGTAGATGAACTCCATCATTTTCAGTTCTATAACAAATTCTTTCATTTATTGGTTGTACAGTCGAAATGCAGGTCAGAAGAATGAACATCCAATCAATTAGTTTGGAAGGCAATAATGAGTTGGCAACAGGAGTTCCTCCAAAACGAGGAATGATTCTTCTATTTCAACCACTAGCCATGTCTTTTGAAGATGTCAATTACTTAGTTGACATGCCCCCTATATGGAATTTTATCCCCAAGATTGCTCTATTATGTGATTCAGCAATTGCCTATTTGTGTGCCTTCCCTTACTTCAAGGGTTTGGCTGACAAGTTTTGAATTTGTTTGTAGGAATTGAGGGAACAAGTCGCTGAAGATAGACTTCAATTGCTCCAAGATGTTACAGGGGCATTTATACCTGGTGTTCTTACAACATTGATGGGGTCAGTGGTGCTGGGAAGACAACTCTAATGGGTGTCTTAGCTGGAAGAAAGACTGGATGATACATTGATGGTGATATCCCAATCTTTGGATTTCCCAAAAAGCAAGAAACCGTTACTCGGATTTCCGGTTACTGTGAACATAATGATATACATTCTCCACAAGTAACTGTCCGGGAGTCCTTGTTATATTCAACATTTCTCCGTCTTCCAAAGGATGTTGACAAATAAACCAAAATTGTAAGTCTACAACTATTATTTTCTCCGGTCTACCATCCAGTAGTGTTTTCTTTTGACACGATGCCAACTTGTCATGTTACTAACTTGCAAAATATTCCAATTCGCAGGCCTTTGCTGATGAGGTCATGGAACTTGTGGAATTAGATAATTTAAGTGATGCACTGGTAGGTTTTCCTGGTGTGACTAGATTGCCGACTGAACAAAGGAAAAAATTAACAATACCTGTGGAGCTTGTTGCAAATCCATCTATAATTTTCATGGATGAGCCAACTACTGGTATGGATGCTAGAGCAGCTGCGATTGTGATGCGAACTGTTCGTAATACAGTAGATACTGGAAGGACTGTTGTCTGTACGATTCATCAGCCTAGCATTGACATCTTTCAAGCTTTTGACGAGGTAAACTAAGGTTTAGATTATAAGTCAACTTGTATAGTTTGTTTCAAAGTTTGGTCTTGATTTCTGGTTTACAATGATGGCTTCAAGTCCTGTTAATGAAAAGAGGAGGGAGAGCCATTTTCTTCGGGCCATTGGGCCAGAATTCTCACAAGGTTGTCGAATACTTTGAGCTAATGACTTGCATATTTTTGTAGTCATTAGAAAATGAAAAGAGTTTGGGACCTAGCACTGCTAATTTAATCCCTAAATGTGAGTTAATTTTTTGATTTTCATCATGAAAAACTGTAGGCCATTCCAGGAGTACCAAAGATCAAAGACAAATACAACCCAGCTACATGGATGCTGGAAGTTAACTCTATTGGTGCTGAACATGGTTTGGGGATAGAATTTGCAGAGCATTACAAGAACTCTTCCCTCAATAAGTAAGCATTAAAGTTATCAATATTTTTCCACCAGAATCCTTATGTTTACAATGTTTAGCATTACAATAAGTTGACAAGACACAAAGATATCAACTTCAAATTCACATTCTAATATTTCATCTGTTTCTTCGCTATAAAGGAAAAACAGAGCATTGGTGAAAGAGCTTAGCATTCCACCTCCAAGAGTAAAGGATCTTTATTTTGCAACCGAGTACTCACAATCATTCTTTGGACAGCTTAGTTCCTGCCTGTGGAAGCAATGGTTGACTTGCTGGCGGAGTCCTAATTATAGCATTGTTTGATACACATTCACATTTGCGTGTGCTCTAGTGCTGGGAACAATCTTTTGGAAGGTTGGCACAAAGATGTACTTGATATTTAACTCTGTAAGACGGATTATTGTCCAAAACATTAAGTTGTTTGGATTGACGAATCACAAAAATGTTTGATGCTTATACTCTATATGTTATGGACTCCCGATCTTCTCAGATACTAAGAAATAGGTTGACTGCATATCAAGGACAACAACAATGGTCTTTTTACTATTGAAAGGGATTTGTTTAGTGCATTATATTCTTGGGAGTTAAAAATTGTTCAACTGTACAGTCTGTGGTTGCAGTAGAGAGAACTGTGTTCTACAGAGAAAGGGATGCAGGGATGTACTCTGCATTGCCCTATGCTCTGGCTCAGGTTGGTTCTGTTTTATTGTTTCACTTTATTTTCAATCCTAACTGTCCAATTTCGAATTCTCCATGGTCCAAAGTAATGAGAAATACTTATTTCCGAGAAGAGCATAATGGTATACTTTGAGAGCCCTGCTAAAATATTATAGTTTTCTTAATGAATCTCATTTCCAGAAGTAGACCCTGAAAGCTATATATACATCTCTGATTTGAGTGAAACCTTGTGTGTTTCTGTAGCCACTAAATCTTTATATTTCACAATGTAATTGGAAAGAGTAGATACATTTGTCAAAGGAGATATACCAAATTTGTATTCATCGAATTCTATTGTGAGAATGACATTGGAATATCTAATGTTCCATCGCTAAGCTTCCCCTTCTTGATGAATATGAGCTAGCCTATCTTCATTCTTGTGTTTTCATCCAAAGGATTTCTTCCTGCTCCTCTTCCACTAACAATTCAATGTCTCAATATTGATCCCTAGAGTATATGTTGCATTCAAGAATCAAGATAGAATAATCAAATAAATTGCACTTTGGTATATTGATCTAGGTTACTGAAATCTACGAATTTCCAAACTCTAAAAAAATAATGAACAAATTTAAAGATTGCAGTCTACTTAAAGAATACTCTATATAAAAAAATGACATTACAAAGACAATTATTTTTGGGTTTAACTATCAAAGGCGCATGTGTACGTCAGTATCAACAATTGCAAGGTTTTTAGGCTCCAAAATAAAGGTCGAGGAAACTAGGCTATGAGCCAAATAAAATTGGATAGACTGAAGAGCACTAGCCCTTATATAATACACCTGATTTTTGACTATGTAATCCTTTCCTTGTGCCAAAGGAATGTGTAGTTATAATCCAACACTCGTAAAATGAGCATAGCTAAGATCCACTCCTTATAAAGGTCGAGGAAACTAGGATATGAGCCAAATAAAATTGGATAGATTGAAGAGCACTAGCCCTTATATAATACACTTGATTTTTAACTACTTTATTTTTAACTATGCAATCCTTTCCTTGCACCAAAGGAATGTGTAGTTATAATCCAACACTCGTAAAATGAGCATAGCTAAGATCCACTCCTTATTGGCATCTCAGGTTACTTCCACCCAATTGTTGCAATCCTCTCCTACATTTACTCATCTTGCATTAAGAAAGTGTTTGGATTTCTTTATTCATGTCCTTGCAAGGCAAAGGCAAGCGGGAGGCAACAAACTCCAATACTTTACAAGGTAATCCATTCAGAGTACCTATCAAGAATTAAGTTTAGCATGTCTATGTTTGTCAAGATTTGATTTTTCAATTGTTCCTATATATATTTTTGTTTTTTAGGCATGGTTTGATATTTTAGATATTTCTCTTATACCTCGTTAAATTCCAATGCAAAATTGTTGTCTCGGGACCAAATATGCTACATTGATCACACCAAACAGAGTTAGAGATAGTTAAAAAATGTTCAATAGATAATTTCTATAGCATGAGTAACCTGTGAGGGTGAAGTAGGAGGTTTAAATTTCAAATGACCTTGGTAGTAATGTTGAAAGGTACACGATAGAGAGTGATCTCCATAGAAAGTCCAAACCAAGTATTAAGAGAGTGCCATAATAGGAAAATGGTGGCAGTTAGCAAACCTTCTGGTGAGGGTTGAAGTGGTAGGATTTCTTGTGAAAACTTGCCAGAGAATGTATAGATCCGAAGTGCTAGAAAAATGTAGATTCAAACTCATAGCTTAGAAAGAAAAAATGCCCAGAAGTTATGGTTGTTAGAGGGTGAATGAGTTTGTCATGCCTTGTGTGAAATTTGTTGAGTTCAAAAATGTGGAGGTGACAAAAAAGGCAATTCATACACCTTGTTGAGTTTTACCTATATTAGCTATTAAGGCATAATAAATTACGTCATATCACCACCCATACATGTCATGTTGCACATCAATTTTCTGAATTCAAACTTTCTCTTTAACTCCAACAATTTATGACGTTTGCTGATATAGATGAAAAATAAAAATTGAGAATTGTTCCACTTGAATCCATGCAGAGGGATGCTTGTATTTGTTTGCCATGTTAATGAGTTGTTCCAAATTTAATTGCTGGAGAAAACTCTGTTCGAAACAACAATTATGAACAGTTTGCACAATTAAACTCTCAAATTAAAACTAAACATATAACAATTCAAACTAGCAATGGATCCACTGTCAAATATCAAATCACTATATTTCCCATCCTGCCTCCCATGTTTGTCCTCTTGTGGATAGGATATCTTCTCGTCTTCCTCACCATGATATTTATTCTACATTTCAACCAAGGGACAACTCCTAACACATATGAAAAGGGTTGATGTCAATAGCCATTGTGGATTATCCTCCCTATCCCAACAAGATCAACAAAATCTGCACAATTTTATAGGATGTAACTATTGTCTTGATAAAATTTGAAGTTAAACATTGTCCATGACTTCCTACATATTCGAATAAGCTCAAATCATTACATATTAGACTTTACTTTCAAATTTGCTCTATGGTCCTTTCACAGCTTTAGCAAGTTCACAGCCCTTGCATTAACATTATACATGCCCAATTATACATGCTAGAAAACAAGAAATGCCTACATAAGGGACACGAGGGAACAACTATGGCGTGATACAATTGCTTATATATGCTGATGCCGCAAACCAAAAAATTCCCAAACGAACTTGTGCAGTTATTGCTAGAAGGTTGGAGATCAAGCCAAAGAGACCTACTTGAGAGGCAAAATGTGAGCCCTTTTTCAGAGAAGGGCATGGTGTTTGTCCTATAGATATTTGAAATGTGTTTGTCCTATAGATATTTGATTTAACTAAAACCATAAATCAAATTAGTTTTCAAAGAGACTTGAACACAAAATAAAAGAATAAAAATAGAGAAGCTAGAACATGGACAAATATGTTAGAGAATATGCTAATAACCTTATGGATGGTTTCTTCATAAAGTGATGCTGCTTGCTTCGGTTGGTAGCTGATATTTTGAACTTATTTTCATTTCACTAATAAAGGTTGTCTAAATTGGAACTAGCCACTTTGGCATTAAGGCAATGGAAAATGTTGTTACAAGTAAATTGAAGCTTGACAATATACTTTATTTAACACCTAAAAAAAGATAATTGGTGTTGTACCGTAAGACTATTATATGTTGAAGTCATTGGGCTTGTTTTTTAAAACCAGTTTAAACCCTGAGGTAAACATTCAGTGTGATGGTAAGTCATTGGGCTTGATTTTTACAACTAGTTTAAACCCTGAGGTAAACATTCAGTGTTATGGTAAGTCATTGGGCTTGATTTTTAAAACCAGTTTAAATCCTGAGGTAGACATTCAGTGTGATGGAGAACCTCTAGGAATGATTATAATAACATACATAAAGTCTAACAAAGGAAGCATTGCCTATAGCATTGCCAATTCAAAAGCAAGCATAGGAACTAACAATGATTGCTTTTGTCCTTACTCACTTTATTGTTTAAGGCCGGATCATATTGGTGTCTTTTACGCTGCCCAATACATCATTACTGTAGCTCAATGTATTTTATCAAAGGGGAAGATATGATCTATGTACAACATTCCTTCTTTAGTCATCATTTGGGGGGTTTATAAATGCATTATTACTTCATTCAAATGGAGCTTTAGCCACACAATAATTGGGACTGTTTTGTGAGTATACTTGCAAGGTTCACGAGTCTTATTACTGCTGTTATAATGTGTGGTATCTCTACTCTTCAGCCTCATTGATATACGGTTGAAGAAATTACTTGATGAATTCAAGGTCATAACTTTTAACTGGATGGTATACTAATATTTGGAATGATAAATAGGAAATTAAGGATTGAATGTTAATATTTTCTTGTCATATCCTTGTCATAAGTACCTATTACATAGATTCCCAAATGGAGGATTTCGTGTAGTAGGAGTGGGATCCAACACATATATGACAGGTGGATACTATGTTACCAATGTTGGTATCATGATTCTCAAATAAAATCTCCCTGGTATAAATAACAATTGTCATCCACTACCATTTTTATTTCCACCCTAGGACAAGCAAAGCAAAGCAAACCATCTGCACCCTGTAATAAAGAAATAGATAGCTCCACCTCCAAGAAAAGAAATTTTTGTATCTAGTGGAGTACGTGAAATTGAGAGGAGATAAAAGATGATTGGTAGGAAAACGATTTTGACTCTTGTTTGTAGGTTGTTTATACGTGGCTTTCTCATGAAACAATGACCTTATTATTATGAGTACGATGAATCATTATTTTCATAGCATGAGGATTTACTTGGGGTAGGGCATTTCAGCCATGGAGACTGTTCTATGTTTTAGCACTACAACAGTGAGGGTCTAAACTCACCAAACTACCCCTCTTCCTCTCCAGTTTAGATCCACAAAAAACCCCATAGAAGTAACTGCCAGAATAAAAAATCTGGTGGAAAAGCCTTACAACATCTATCTAAAGAGAAACGTAACAGAAAAATGGCTGGAAGAACTGGGAGTAAAGATATGGTCGAGACGATAGAGCGGGAAATGAAAAAGCTCAAATGGGAATGGCACGTCGATCAAATCGTCTACATCACCAAGGGATGTGTTCGTGTGGTTATGTATGGTTGCAAAGATGAGGTCTAGTTCTACGAAGGGGACCTTGTCAAATACCCAAAGTGGTTGGAGGTTGCTCTGTACTTTTAGGGGCCGTATGAGGAGCGCTGTCATTTTCTTGCATACGGGGACAACTTCTCTCTTTCAGGTAAGTAAATTCGTGCCTTAAACCCTAAACCATATGCCCTAAGCCACAAAACCCTAAACCCCCAAAGCCATATATCCTAAACTCTTCACCCTGCAACCCTAAATCAGGATTGAACAAATCACCACTCTTTCTATTGCTTCACTAGGCATTGTATTGTGCTTATTGTCTTTTATTTATTTTAAATTTTTATTTTTATTGTTATCCCTCTACATTGTGATTGTGGTCACCCAATAACAGTATGAGCTTGAACCCATGCTAGAAAAGGCTTATAAGTTTTGCTGGAAAGCACCCTGGTGTTACATCCTTTTACTTCACTTGATTCATTCATTTTTTTAAGGAAACATTTTATAAGAAAAAATTATAGCTTTCCAAAGCTACGGGTACAAGTATGCCAATCTTTGAAATAGGGAACGGGTATGTTAGAGGTACACATATAAAACATAACTAAAATTTATGGAAATCAATGATAAATTAATGATTCATAATCTTTTTCATATGAAATTCATCATTCAGTTTCAAAGTCAAACATCTTCCATTCCTTGATCATTCATGATTCTTATTCAACCAAGTCAAACATTTTTACGCCGATAGGCATTTTCTTTCCTGAGGTCAGCTTTGTGAGGATTGATATTATTGAATATACACAGATGGTTTTATTTTATTTTTTATCTATTTAACACACATACAAAGAGACTTGAGAGAGAACTGTTTTAGGAAAACATGGACCCTGCAGGATTCTTAATTTATAGGTGACAAGTTGGATTCAATTATTCCTTCATTGAACACAAATCTAGAGGAGTATTTCCATCTTTTCAGCCACACAGATAGGATTATAGAATCCTTACTTACATGTCTAGACTCTAAACCTATTGTGAATGGTTTCAATCCCCCCTCCCTCCATACTTGTACACTTGGAGAAGAGTTTAGAACTGTTTCATGAAAAATTAAATTGTATGTGCAGTGAACTGTTTCATGACAAATTGATCTTTATGTGTAGTGAAACGTTTCATGACAAATTAAATTATTATGTGCAGGGAAAATATGTGCAAAAATAGGCATCGTTGATATGGAAGTTGTTTACACTTTTGCTGCTTGGGCTTAGTGGAATTTTCATGTGCTTTCTTCTTTTTTATCAGAGGATAGTTGTTGGGAAATCAATAAAGGGTTCCTCTTTGGAGAACAAGACACATCATATGCAATGCCAACAACCAGATACTCATAGTTTTCTTGTCCATTACCCTCAACCAAGCTCTTATAATAGGTACTGGAATAGCAGTGAGACATGTTCCCTAGATCCCTTTAATCATTCTTGATACTAATTTTGTAGAGTACATTAGTGAGGTATGATGGTTTGCTAATATTTGTAACTTTGGTTGACATAGAAGAATGTTCTTGCATTCATGTACACAATTTTCTAATATTATCCATGCAAAGATATGGAAGTGGATGGTTTGAAACCCTCCTTAACAACCATCTGAATGTCAATTCACATGGAGAACTATTTGCAAATGAGTCTAGGAGGGAAATATTTGCTTCGATCAAATAAAATTTTGATTCAAATGGATGCTTAATTAGGTAAACTGATTTGTTGGTATAATCAATTTTTGATAAGTTCAAGTTACATTTTTGTGCATACTGTCAACTGCTAGCTAAACATGCATACAATGAAATATTCACAGGTTCTTGTTATTTCCTATCTGCACCTTGTTGCATTATACTGAGCCATTTTATGATTTCCCCTGCTTTTTGATGTTGAGTTTGAGTATAATCCAGAAAAATAGAGATATTCTTGAGTAGCTCAATATCTTTTATCAAAGGGGCAGATCTGATCTATGTACAACAATCCTTCTTTAGTCATCATTTGGGGGGGTTATAAACACATTATTATCTCATTCAAACTGAGTTATAACCACACAATACTTGGGATTGTTTTGTGAGTATACTTGCAAGGTTCATGAATCTTATTACTGCTGTTATAAAGTGTGGTATCTCTACTCTTTAGCCTCATTGATATATCGTTAAATAAATTACTTAATGAATTCAAGGTAATAACTTTTAACTGGATGGTATACTAATCTTTGGAATGATAAATAGCAAATTAAGGATTGAATGCTAATATTTTCTTATCATATATTTGTCATAAGTACCTGTTACCTAGCTTCCCAAATGGAGAATTTGATGCAGTAGGAGTGGGGATCCAACACATTGAGGACAGGTGGTTACCGTGTTACCAATGGTGGCATCCTTCTTCCTTAAATAAAAGCGCCTTGGTAGAAATAGCTAATTAAAAAAACGGTTTTAGGAATCGATTTCATTATAATTACAACAACAAAATCGATATCTCAACCTCTAAGAAAAGAAATGTATGTATGTAGTGGAGTACGTGAAATTGAGAGGAGATAAAAGATTATTAGTAGGCAATCACTTTTGATTCCTGTTTATAGGCTGCTTATACATGGCTTTTTCTGAGCCTGCTACGATTCCTTTTTGCACTCTTTGTGACTGGCCAGTGACTATGTTTTCTCTCTAGGCCTAGGCCATGACCTATGTGATCCATCCAAGGGATGATACATGTCTGTCGTGACCTCCTTTTGCTGGCCTTTGGCTGAGGTTGTGCCCTCCTTTAGCTTCCCATACAGAGTTGTTACCTCTTCACGGTTTCCATACTTGAAACGTGGCCTTCTTGTCTTGTTTGGATTTGTTTTTTAACTTTTTTAGCTAGGTCATATCACACCCCATCTTTTGAGGGCATACACAACCACTCTCTAGTCTAGTGAGGTCAAAACATTCATAAGTTGTGCTTTAGTCATTTCCACATTTCTTGACCTTGGCTTGAACTGATAAAGGTTGCATGTAGTCTATTTGGGGGCTACTTCCTTTTTGGATAAGACAAACCTAGACTATGACTTCTATGTAAATACTCTATGTACTTTGAAATTAGTTTTTATGATTTTGCATACTTAATAAAATTTGGTTATTATTTTTCTTAAAAACTGAAGAAGAATCTCCATGACAAAATGACCCCATTTGATTTCTATGCAGCTTGTATAGTAGGAGGTGTTTTCAGTTGCGGGCTCACGCATACTGGCCTCACTCCCCTTGATCTTCTCAAATGAAACATGCAGGTATTATTACTCTGGTTCTGCTTGGTCAGTCTAGCTCAATAGCTCTGAAAACAATTCTAAGAAAAAGGTTATCTGATAGGAGTGAAAGCTTGTTCCCACACTTTATTTGTGAATTGCTAAAATTTTGTATTGAGCTTTTCTGTAAACCTATTGAGTTTGTCAAACACTACTTAAAATGCATTTCAGAGGAGCACCTTCTGAGAAAGCAGACTACTTTTGGTCAAATTACTTTTGTTTTTCATATTAGTTTTGTTGTCGCAAGAAAATCCATCCATGTATAGGAGCATTAAGGGAGGATTTGGTAAGTTGGTGAATAAACATGGTGTTGGGGCCTTATTCACAAGATGGTTTCCTACTCTCTTGGGGTACAATGCTCAAGGTGCCTTCAAGTTTGGATTCTATGAATCTTCAAGCTATCTTATTCAGGTATACTGGGACACAAACACAAGAGAGAATCAGACCTTAATATATCTTACAGGATCTGCTTCTGCAGAGTTTATTATTGTGACATAGCTCTGTGCCCATTTGAGGCTATCAAAATTTGGGTGCAAACATAGTCAGGTTTTACAAAGGGTTTCTTAGAATTTCTTGCCGAGATATTGGCTTTCGAAGGATTTCATTGGCCGACTGCCTTGAATGAGCCACAACAACCATACCCTTCACATCACTCCCTTCAGCACTTCCATTAGTCCAGTGATCAACATTACATTTGAACACCTCATGAGCATGCCTCTTTCCTATGTTGAAATTGATAATCCATTGATACACATTCCACGTGACCATCTCATCATCACTCTCTATGTCCAATAACCCTCAAACATGGTTTTTTATATCATTAAGAAAGAAAAAAACAATGCAAAAATGCAGATGCAAAAACATGTTCCCTTATTTGAAGCTATCATCCAACACTATTAGTCTTTTACTCATGGATTAAAAAAAAAGTCATAATTTGTTCTTTATAAATAGGTTATAGTTTTCTTTTCTTGGTTTTATAAAGAGGTAGTCCCTGTTTTCTACTTTTCTAAAAGAGACAACCAAACACAGTAGTCATTTTTTCTTTGTTGGTTTGACATTAACCTTTTTACACATAAATTGCATTCCCTTAAGTAGCTTTCTCTTGTTGGAAGAGGGACATTTGAAGGTCTCTTATTTTCATGGTATCTTAAGAAATACTTATTGTCAAATTAAATAGAATTACATGTAAACAAATATGTTTACATCTACAAAACAACTAACATACAATATCTATGCTCTTCTTCTATTTTTTTAGCATACATTTACTAGAATATGTAGAACTTAAATTACTTTTAATGATTACTTATGCAATGTCCATTTATTATTTCTGCTTTCACTTAAAGTAAGTATCCTTTTTTGAGAAAAAAAAGTCTACCTTGTGTGGTGTTAGCTGGATTTGAAGTGTGTTAAGCTTTGTTGTTTCAAGTAAAACAATTAAAACATAAGTATGAAGTAGATCAATTAATGCATAAATACATACATGTTGGAAATAGATTTTACTTATGAAAGTACCAATGCATCTTTAGTTCGGTTTTTCTTTTCATATAGTGATGACACGGAAAACATGTCTATATACCTTGAGAGAAAGAATATAGTAAAGCCCTTTGCTGACCCGTAAATATTATCTTGTATTCCTTTTGTTAGTCAATGCCCTTAACTTGAAGTACACCACAATGGTTGTAGTTGTTCGCGGGGTGCTTCCTCATGGATACTACATACCTATACTAGCCTTTTTTGTGTCTTCCTTTTGGCTTGAACATGCCTATGGTTATCTTCTCTAGACAGGCTTCGCCTGCTTGAATCCTTTTTCCTTTGCGTTGTCTTTCTTATGCCTTGCACATGTCTATACATGTATGTCTTAAACCCTTGATCGTACGTCAAAATTAGTGTTAGGAATAACCATATGACCTTTCGTACCCTATTTTAAATCAACCTAATCTTTAATTTATATTATTAGAAACTATCCTACAACTTAGGGATTGCCTAAGGGACCTTTTTAGAAGGGTTTCAAATATTTACATTTATCTTTCACTCCTCCATTTGTATGTGGCACCTGGGCAAGAGATAAAAACATATCTACTCCTCTTTCTACTGTAGACTTGTTTGCTGCTCTTTTGCTTTATGAGCTTTCTTTTGCTTAACGACCTTGGTTACTTCTCCTTTTCCTTGACGCCTAGGTTTCTTTATTGTCTTGGAGCGGGCCATGACAACCATGTTTAACCCTAGGGTGTTTGTTGAGACCACTCTAGAATTCGTCCTCTCTTCCTCCAACCCAAATTCCACATGTGTCCTTATGCTTTTTTGACTCGTGTCCTTTAGGCTCTTTGTCTTCTTTGTTTGGATTTCTTAAAGCTCACGGTTTATTTAGCTTCTCTGGCCGCTTCTTCCCCACACCAAAGTGGTTTATTCCACTTCTCCGGTGGGCTCTCTTCGTACCATGGTTTCTTTGGCTCCGCCGGTAGTCTACCCTCACTTCGGATGGTTCTTCTCTTTATCCAATGGATTCTCCTTTTCCTATTGCTTTTCGTACTGGTGACAATAAAGTTGAACCTATTAAACCCCAAAATGAAGTTCATAGATAGCTTTCTTTGAATTTTTATCCAACCAACACTAAAGAGTTTTGTAACAAATACTGATGCCTCAACCATCTAATCGCCCTTCAGTACTTTCATTGGGTAGACGGACTCCATGGGCATATAATATGGAATTGTCCATTTTCACACGTGTTCTTATCAAACATGTGTTTCATTCTTTATAGTTATAACAACACATTGGAGTCTTTTCTTCATGAGATAAATTTCTCCCATGCCATCGCATGTTCGGTGTATAATGTGATGTTAATTGGAAAACCTTATTTTCTATTGTGTAGTAATCTATTATGAGTTGGACTATTCTCTATCTTTTGATAAATTGAAGTGTTCCATTTTGTTGTGGTATTAATTTCAATCTTGCTCTACCTCATTTTAATGTTACATTTTCTGTCTTCTTTTACCCTCTAACAACCACCTTATTGGCATATTATTGCACCTCCTTGGGGCAATTGCTTGTATCGAATGACCATGGAGTATCCTATGGAAACAACATAACTTGGTAGTAATTGAAAAGACTCTCATTTTGGGCATTTATTTTGGAAGTCTAATCCGGGCAATAAAGATTCTATAAAAAAAAATATACAAAGAATTTCCCTGATTTTTTTACAGATCATGTAGCATTTAATGTCTTTCCTGATCTGCAGGCTGTGACTTTTTTTGTGCGTTATTATATCTGGTTATTTGAAAATATTTATTCAAAACGCAATTTCACCTTCCGCTCTAGGAGAAATATGATAAAAGTAATTCATTGTGCAGGTTATAGATCGATTTGCAAATAGTTTAAGTTCAAATTCTTTTTAAACTTGATCCTACACAGCACAATTGCTGATATTTGATTATTACATTCATGTCCTTTCTCCATATTTTTGAGTTGAATGTTTATTTTATTTGTGGTTATGCAAATATGTCGTGTTCTTTCCACAGACAGTGACGGGAGCCAATCAAACCTGTGTGTTGTAAACAACCTATAAAACCTGTTCAGAATTTGGTTAAGAAAATTTAGGTTTTCATGTTCAGTAGATCAACTGGAGCCAATCAGACCTGTGTGTTCTTTCTATAGACAGTGATGGGAGCCAATCAAACCTGTGTGTTGTAAACAGCCTATAAAACCTGTTCAGAGTTTGGTTAAGAAAATTTAGGTTTTCATGTTCAGTAGATCAACTTTATAATGCAATTTCAATTGAAATTCAATTGCCCAAAAAAGTAAGGTGTAAAGCCCTTTCTTTGCAGTGAGTAATGGGTGCCGTGGGTGTGCCTACCATCTATTTAGATGGTCATTGGTAGGCTTTAGCTAGTTGCAAGGCTAGACGAGCATGCCTAAGGGTGATCTTGTTGATGTATTTGTAACTTCGGAATGTATTCTTCTATGTATCTTATATATTGTAACCCGATGTTTATTTCAGGATGTTTCTATTATGTATTTGAGTCATGTTGTCATGCCCTGATGTTCTGATAAGGAGGATTAATAATGTAAACAAGTCTTGTCAAGTCATTGTGGAAGTCCCCACAGTTTCGGGGCACTAGGGTTATTATACACTCATTAAGGTGTAGGCTCTAGTAAGTAATTGTTAGTTGGGCCGACATGATTTAGTGCACTTCAAGTGAATGGAAGAATATAAATAGAGAGTGACAGTCTCTCTATTTATCACTTGTACTACACATCACTCACTCACTCAAGTGTGGCGCAATAGTGAGGAAGGAAATACTGGGACTAGACATGAGAAGAAGACTACTAGTGTCGGGAGTGCATCTTACTGTTTTGGGGTCTTACATCTTGTGGTGATTCTATATTTGAGGAAGTTGCGGGGTTTTCTCCATTTACGGTTTCCCTGAGAAAAACTCTTTGTGTCTCTTGTCTCTTGTGATGTGCTTATGTTTTATTGCTGTGCTTGTTATTCTCTTAGTGAAAAGATCTTAAGATCATAATGCTAGCTTATGTGATGAAAAACTAACATGGTATCAGAGCTAACCTGAGAAGAAGACATTGTGTAGCTGCAGAATCTAGGGCTTCTTAATTTTTGGGTCTCTCTCCACAATTTATCAAAAAAAGTATGCTAGGATGACTCTCCATTGAAGGGTGCATCTTTCTGTCGAAGTGGATTTCAATTCCGAGCATTTTCAGCGTTCGGTGCGGAAATTAGGGCTTTGTACAGAAGAGTAATTTTTGAGTGATACCAGCATAGGATTTTTATCCTCATCAAAACCTAATTTTAGATACCTGGATCAAGAAATTTGGTTGGGTGAAACTCCAGGAAAGTCAAACCCTAGTTTGACCCCGAGCTAGGAAAAACCCTAAATACTAAAAATGATAAGTTTTGGTACATTCGCTATATTTCGAGTTTGACGAAGTCTCAGAATTTGAACATTACAGGGGCTGAATATAAAATCCTGATGAACATTGTGTCCAAACATCAGCCTCATATTCGCTATATTCTAGGAGATATGATCCCTCCAAGTTAGGGTTCCAGCCTCTTCCAGAATTCATCCTTAAATAGGACACCTGGGGATAATTGCAATATCTTGGGCTACAGAGGTCCAAATGAAATTACTGAAGATGTTCTAGAAAGGGAACGGAATTTAATTTAGGTGGTCCAAATTTCAGACTCAGAAGATAAACCTGTGACACGTGGCATGCCGTACAACTTCGTTGTTCTGAATAGTCCTGTAACAGGTCACCTTGGGAAAAGGATCATAAATACAAAATGGTGAAACCAAATCTGATGAAACATATGGTGTTGGATTATGGACATTCTATGTTACCTCATTGAGAAATTTCAGACACAGAGGAGCTGCAATTTCGGAGATATCATAGAAATAGCAACAGGAATTTCTGCAGAAGAAATTGGAAAATTAGGGCTTCCTGTTCCGGGAGCTTCCCTCCACTGTTTTCAGAAAAGGAGTACATTAGATAGTTCAATTTGAAGAGATATATCTATTTATCCAATCATATTAGAAATATTTGAAGTTTTAAAAATTAGGGTTTCTGTGGCAAACCCTAGATCAGCCAGCTCCGGAACCAAGACGGACACCTCAAATTGGTAAGATCTAATCCTTTGCTATTTTCATTTGAGGTTCTCCTTTCAAAGTGATCTATCACAATAGCTTGATGACAAGCTTGGTGAAGTTGAAAACTTCCAAGCATAGAAGTATTTGATCTCTCTGAAGAAAATGGATTGGACACCTACATGAGTATAGAGGTTCCAGTTTCAGAGGGAGACGAGGTTAGAAGCTTTTCACAAGAAGAACTTGGTCAAGGCCAAAGAAGACATCATGATCATGCTGCAGAGGATGATGAACCATCCAGAAAGAGATCTAGATATGAAAGTGAATATTCTTCAAGTGGGGATGAATATGTTTTGATATCAGCTCTCATAGGTAACATTACTCATGGAAGTGATGAGTGGCTTATAGACAGTGAGGCTTCCAAACATATGACGGGATTCAAGGAATCCTTTGTAAGACTGTCAGAACATGAATCACCTCACAAGGTGAAACTAGGAGATGACTACCAATATCCAATAAAAGGTAGTGGGGAATCTTCATACAAGCTAGACTCTGGTAAGTCGCTAACAATGAAAGAATTATTGTTTGTGCCAGGACTGAAGAAGAACATTTCTATCCATTTCAGCATTGGATGCAAAAGGAATGTGGGTGGCATTCATAGATGGTCAAGTCATCATATGGCCAAAAGGAAAGACTATTGATGATGCGGTAGTGATTGGAGAACAAGAAGGAGGCTTGTACAAATTGAAGGGCCATCCAGAAAAAAGGCTTGATCCATGACACAGTAGAGCCAAATGAGCTTTGGCATATAAGGCTTGCACATGTGCATTACAGAGCACTACCTATTGCAAGCAAAGCTGTTGAAGGTCTTCCAGAATTTCAAGCTATTTGAAGGGAAGAACAAAAATCAGAATATGACCTAAAGAAACCAGTTGAAGAATGTGAAGATCTAGAATGCAGAGTCTCCCAAATCAAAGAACAACTTGAAGTGGTAAAAGAAGAAGTGAAGAATGTATAAGTGGTGATGGCCATTTTGAATGGCCTCCCAGGATCGTGGGATTCATTCATTTGAGGAATGTGTGCCAGAAGGAAGTGATTAATTTTAGTAGACTTTGGGAAGAGAACTCACAAGAAGAAGAAGATCGAGAAGAGAAGGTGGGAGCAACTGAAGATCAAGCTCTTACCATCCAAAAAGATCCCTCAAGCAATGAGGAATATGAAGAACTCAACTCTTGAAGAACCTCTTATCCACCTTAGCATTTGGATAAGAAACGATGCGATTATGAATGAAGAA
>LPNX011108980.1:386460-544150 GCA_001517045.1 Pseudotsuga menziesii
CATATTTATGCATAATAACTTGCCAGTATGAATATTCCTTATGAAATGTTTCTAACCATACAAACGCATCTGAATTGTAGGAAAGATCGAATGAAGACTTGTTCCGAAGAACAAGAGACGACAGTTCAAAGACAAAGAATAATATGACGAGTGTAGTGACATCATTGATGCAGAACCTTCCAGCCACCAAGAAGAAAGGGAAGGCTAGTTCAAGAAGAATGATGTCTGGGTGCAGTATTGAGACCTGAAGAGAGGTTCATAGTTCCATCATGTAGTAGATGGAAACATCGTGGGATACAAAGCAAGATTCGTAGCACGAGGATTCTCATGAAAAGAAGGCCTAGACTACGAAGAGACATTTGCAGCCAGTAAGAGTTTAAACACATACATGATAAACCTGATGAAGATATTAACCTTTGCTACAAGGTTGAAGATGTAAGTCTATACACTAGATGGTCACATAGAATATTAGTAGCATAGGAAGCTACTTGTCACTCCAGTATATAATGTTTTCAGTGCATAGAGCACAAAAGACAGAGGGAGTATGATGCTCCACTTCAGAGGGAGTGAATATAGAATATCCTGAGGATCGACATGGTATGACAGGATGGACAGATTACCGATGACTCTAGGCTTTATTGAGAGTAAAGTGGATTCCAACCTTTGCTTCAAGGTTGAAGACGAAAGACCAGTGATACTCCTGTTATGTTTTGATGCACTATTGTTCTAGGTATGGAGGTGTGGCAGAGTGTGGATGGAATCTTCCTTGGACAAGGGAAGTATGCAGTAGAGATCCTGAAGAGGTTCAAGATGATGGACTGCATGACCACACCTATGGCATCGAACATGAAACTATTAAGTGATGCTTCATCAGAGACAGTTGATGCTATGATGTGTCATCAAATGATTGGTTCCTTTATGTACCTGATGAACACGAGACCAGACATTTGCTTTGCTGTGAACACCTTGAGCCAGTACTTGACAGATTCGAGAAGTGTTCACTTGACTGCTGCAAAGCATATTCTGAGATACCTGAAGGGTACAATTGATTATGGGATCAAGTATGATGTGAATCAAAAGATTAACCTAGAGGGTTATGTTAATTCAAATTGGGTAGGCAGTGCCATCGACAGGAAGAGTACTTTAGGATGTTGCTTTAGTATGGGATCAAGTGTGATCTCTTGGTTTAGTAGGAAGCAATCTTGTGTGGCACTGAGTACAGCTGAAGCAGAGTATGTCACAGCTTGTTCAGCTAGTTGTGAGGCAGTATGGCTGTGGAAGCTACTGTCTAATATATTTGATCTCCAGTTGGATGCTACTTGTATACATTGTGACAACCAGAGTTGCGTGAAGTTGTCAGATAATCCAGTGTTCCATGACAAGTCGAAGCATATCGAGATCAAGTATCACTATATCAGGGATATGGTGCAGAGAGGAGTAGTGAAGCTCTAGTATGTTGCGACGGAGGAATAGATAGCTGATGTGTTGACGAAGCCATTGGCCAAAGTGAAGTTTGAGTACTTCAGGGAGAATCTTGGTGTTCTCCAGATCAAGGTTTCCTCCAAGAGAAAGTGATGAATCCCAAATCCATTCTGACGAGTAGGTCAGATGTAAGGGCTGAGCCATTCTGTCATGGTGAGAGGATTCAGTTCCTTCCATGTCAGATATGAGTGCTAGAGATCCAAAGCCATTTTGATGAGTAGGTCAGATGTAAGGGCTGAGCCATTCTGTCATGCTGAGAGGATTCAGTTCCTTCCATGTCAGATACGAGTGCTAGAGATCCAAAGCCATTCTGACGAGTAGGTCAGATGTAAGGGCTGAGCCATTCTGTCATGGTGTGAGGATTTGGTTCCTTCCATGTCAGATATGAGTGCTGACTGCCATTCTGGGAATGAAGGCACCTGGTCAGTTACTAGGAACACTCAATCAGGGACTAAGAGAGCCATTCTAATGAGCAGGTCAGATGTAAGGGCTGAGCCATTCTGTCATGGTGAGAGGATTTGGTTCCTTCCATGTCAGATATGAGTGCTGACTACCATTCTGAGAATGGAGGCACCTGGTCAGTTACCAGGAACACTCAGTCAGGGACTGAGAGAGCCATTCTGACGAGCAGGTCAGATGTAAGGGCTGAGCCATTCTGTTCATGGCTAAAGGATTAAGTTCCTCCCATGTCAGATGTGAGTGCTGGCCATTCTGTCGAGTAGGATAGATGTAAGGGCAACTTCCACTCTTCAGGAGAGTGGAGGCACCTGGTCAGTTACCAGGTAGCTCAATCTGGGACTGGGGGCCATTCTGATGAGGGTGTAGGATTTAGTTCCTACCAGGTCAGATGTAAGTGCAGAAATATTCTATCACTGTGAGCAGGATGCGATTCCAGCCTGGGTGAAAGTGTGGAAACCTTTGATCACTATGAGTAGGATGTGTTCCCACCTGGATAGAAGTATTCCATCATTGTGAGCAGGATGCGATTCCAGCCTAGGTGAAAGTGTGGAAACCTTTCATCACTGTGAGTAGGATGTGTTCCCGCTTGGATGGAAGTGTGCCCTTCTGACGAGTAGGTCAGATATAAATGCAGAGTCATTTCACAGATGGTAGTTGATGTGCCTACCATGCTGATGAATGTGAGTGCTGGGCCTTTCTGATGTGATTGTAGTTTACTACATGATCAGATGTGAGTGCTGGGCGTGCCTTTCTGACGAGCAAGTCAGATGTAAGTGCTGGGCGAAGACCTACCTGGTGGCTAGGCCTACAACCAGCATGAAAAAGGGTTGGCTTTGTAGAACTTCCTATGACGAGATAGTACACACATGATGATGACCAGAGATGATCCAGATCTAATTATGATGACTCCGAGAGATCCAGATCAAGTGATGATCCAGATCCAGCAGTGATGATGATCTAGATCGAGTGATGATCCAGATCCAGTGATGATGTTCTATGATGATCCAGATCGAGAGATGATCCAGATCCGATAATGAAGATGACTTGAAGACGAAGATGACTTGAATACGAAGATGATCTAGTTGATATAGAGAAGAAGACCGGCACTGAAAATTGTGTTGAAAGAAACCTTCCTAGTTAAGAGGGAGTGTTGATGTATTTGTAACTTCAGAATGTATTCTTCTATGTATCTTATATATTGTAACCCGATGTTTATTCTGGGATGTTTCTATTATGTATTTGAGTCATGTTGTCATGCCCCGATGTTTCAATCGGGAGGATTAATAATGTAAACAAGTCTTGTCAAGTCATTGTGGAAGTCCCCGCAGTTTCGGGGCACTAGGGTTATTATACACTCATTAAGGTGTAGGCTCTAGTAAGTAATTGTTAGTTGGGCCGACATGATTTAGTGCACTTCAAGTGAACGGAAGAATATAAATAGAGAGTGAGAGTCTCTCTATTTATCACTTGTACTACACATCACTCACTCACTCAAGTGTGGCACATTAGTGAGGAAGGAAATACTGGGACTAGACAGAAGAAGAAGACTACTGTCGGTAGTGCATCTTACTGTTTTGGGGTCTTACATCTTGTGGTGATTCTATCTTTGAGGAAGTTGCGTTGTTTTCTCCATTTATGGTTTCCCCGAGAAAAACTCTTTGTGTCTCTTGTCTCTTGTGATGTGCTTATGTTTTATTGCTGTGCTTGTTATTCTCTCAGTGAAAAGATCCTAAGATCATAATGCTAGCTTATGTGATGAAAAACTAACAGATCTTGCATGATGGTAAGGCATGCTCAAGTGTTGGAGGGTTTGGAAATGCAATTTGGTCGAGTATAGCAACAATATTAGGGATGACATTTGGGACTTTCTCTAGAAGTCGCATGTTGTCTTGGATGACTGAGTATTCCTTGGTTCATGGGGCAGTGGATAGCAGTGGCTTGACTTGTGGGTGAAACACCTTTGCCCATGGGCACGAGTGCATAGATATTTGGATGTGCATAGCAACTTGGAAGAAGAGATGTTTGGCATGAACAAGGAATGGCAATAAGCGCATTGGATGCTGCTCAAGTGGGATGGATTTGACCATTGGAAACACAAGACATTAAAAATGCCTTAGGCACAAGCACATGATTGGTGGGACATGCTAACCCAAGGGGCTAAACACTCCAAGACTTGGAATATAGAGTGCATTGCATCTGGGTCCACTTGGACATGGAAAATGGTGCAAGGCATCTTAGGAGGAGGAAATGAGAAGGTACCTTTCACTATAAAAAGAGGACTCTTCCATTGTGCAAAGTCATTCAAGAAGTTAATTAAGGAATGATTGGCAAGAGTGGACAAGGCATTATAAGGTATAAAGTCTAGTGTTTTATGAACTCACTAAGTCTTAGGGAGTCTACGCAAAGGATTTGGACAACTTAGTGAATGTTTAAGGAATTTGTAGCAATTATTGTGGCTATAGGTAGTTGTGCCTTAGATATTTGTATTTTTGTATAGGAGTCGTTGGTAGAAGGCTAGACACTTCATATCTATGTAACATTAGTTATATTAATAAGTCAAAGCCTACTTGGAGATTGAATCACAATGCTGCAAAATTCAACACTCCCTATCAACGAGGGAGGCATTCTTTGGCTACCTCAAGTTTGTCTGGAAAGTATGTAAACTTTGTCAAGGATAGAGGATTTTTCAACACGTCTGCAATCTGTTCATTGGTCACAATGCAACTTAGTTTTATGGCACCTCTCTGAACCATATCTTTGATGTAGTGATATTTCATCTCAATGTGCTTTGATTTGTTATGAAATACCGGGTTTTCTAAGAGATTTATACAGTTCTAGTTATCATAGTGAAAGACAATAGAATCAAGCATCTCACCAAACAACTTGACTAGAAGATTTCTCAACCAAATAGCTTCTCGGTTGGCATCACTTGCTACTATATACTCTGCTTTTGCGGTACTATGAACTATAGATCTTGGCTTCCTGTTGGATCAGGATATCATAGTAGAATCCATGCTAAAACAGTAACCTGAAGTACTTTTTGTGTCCACAGAGCTAATAATCCAATCATAGTCAACATGACCATGAAGCAATACTCACCACTGGAAGTGTATTTGAGACCATAAGCAAAAGTCCCACAAAGGTATTTAGGCACATGTTTGGCAACAACCCAATGTCTGTGCCTCGGTTCAGACATGAATCAAGTACATTAACGATCATATGGGTTGCTGATACATAGCGGGATCCACCATATCTGAACCAGAACCTGACATATCCAACTTCTTTAGATTCGATACCATGGGAGTGCTCATGGACTAACAATCCATCATCCCAAATCTGTGCAATACATCAATTGAGTATCTTGTGAGAGGAAAATCTCATCTATTCTTTGCCAAACCTCTAGCCCAAGAAAATAGTGCATGAGACCTAGGTTTTTCATCTCGAACTTAGAAGTGAGCTCCCTCTTGAACTGGGTTATCAATGGTTCTTCTCCCGCAAGGAGTAAATCATCAACATAAAAGACTAGGATCAAAGAATGGTTTTCCAAAATCTTAAATACAGGTTAGGATCAGTGGAGCTCTTGGAAAAACCCAAGCTTTGAAGGTAGTTGTCAATTCTTGCATACCAAGCCCTCAGTGCTTGCTTAAGCCCATACAAGGCATTCTTTAATTTGCATAGATGGACTCATTCCCATGAACTTCAAAACCTTTCAGCTGCTCTTTATATACTTCCTCAACTCCTCCATTAAGGAAAGCAGTCTTCACGTCCATCTGATGAAAGAAAAACTATATAAACTGTCGTCAAATGTTTGTTTTCCAAGCTGATTTGACAACCTATGCTAGCATAATTATGAACTTTGGAACCACATGGACAGCAAGTAATTCCAGATTATGCCTACACATTGGCTTCTTTTCTTCATCAGATATATTTCTCCTCTGCAATGGCATGTTCATTGTATAATGTGATGTTAAACTGTTAATTTTTTGTTTTTTCAATACATTGAAGTGCTCCATTTTTTTTTGGTATTACTAAAGGTATGGTATTACCCATGTGATATGTTTTAATTGTCTCGTGAACTAACATGTGAATGATGTGATAGGTTTCTTTTTTCTTTTACTGACATGTGAAGTACTCACCTCTTTAACATCATCCATTATCTTTATGTTCACAATTTTTTATTTCTATGATTACCTAACACAATGAAACGAATATTTTAATAAAATAAAATCCTTCTTATCTATTATTTAAAGTAGTTATGGGAAAATATTGGTTATACTACAGTAATAAAATAACCATTCAACATCATCTACTATCTTTATTTAAAAAAAAAATTATTTTTATGGTCATCCACATAGATATGGTTTTATAAGCACATATGAGTATAGCCATAGTTTGTAGCATATCCACTATATGGTTAGAAATTAGTAGTTTTAAGAACATTGTATTGGACATGATTTGGGTAGGAACTAAGAAAACAAGTTGATTAATATGGAGTAAAGAAAAAATGGGACCTAGTTGTTTTATTTTTTGGTGGTTAAGTTGGTTGTGGTTTATTGCCTTTCTAAGAACCAGTTCCTCCAATATCTTTCTCATTCCGAGATGAGGCACCATGTCTTTTGATTTGTGCAGATCCTACACGTCATCTCGATTGTAGTTTTGATTAGACACAGGGATTGCAACTGGATTCAACATAAATTTCTCTGGGTAGAAAAACGTTTCGGGTACTACTAAAATCTCACTATTAGTGCCATGATCATCCATACTGCCATATTCTCAATTGCATTTGGCCTAGAATCAGAATCTTCAATTTCTTTGTTGTACAGGAGGTCATCAACCCTCGCTTGAGTTTCAAGACCACAGTGCACCATATCTTGTTTCTGACATTTTTGTCCTCCATAATAAGATCGAAATTCCTTCTTTATGACCAGGTGGTTTTTCTTGGAATAGCGTTGGGATCTCCATTAATTCTCGTTTGCAACAAGTGACCTCTCTCAATATTGGCACATAATATATATTTATTCTCCATTTTTTTTGGCTCACTTCAATGTTACACTTTTTTTTCTCACTTACCCGCTAACAACTACCTTAACGGCGTATTATTGCACCTTCCTTGGGGCAATTTCTAGTTGTATTCTTATTAAAAAGTTATTTTATTTTGTAAAGTTAAATAGAGTTTCATGTATGTTTTTCATGCTTTTCTTAATTAATTTTTGTTATCTATTTATCTCTATTATTAAAAATGCATACCACATATTACATTGAATTTAGAAATTAAAGATAGAAATTAAATATAATAATTATATTAAATTTTCAAATATTCATAATTTGTAATTTCTCTCTATATATTTCGAAAAATGCATACCACCTTAAACTTATTATTTCAAGATTAAAAATAAATATAGTACTTTTACTAAATTTGTAAACATTTTTTCATACAATTGGTTGAAGGTAAAAGAAAGGTATTTGGGAAAAGAAATATTATCACTCTTTAAAATGGTATTTATCTTTGAAATTAGCATTTTTGAATAATTATTTAGAGTGTATGATTCATGGATCTATGTTTTAACTATTTGCAAGGTTAAAACTGAGATTATATTGCAAGAAGTTATAATGGCCATTTTAAATAAATCAATATATATCGAAGAATCAAGAATTCAATTATGTAATCTTATAAATAATTTAAAGCAAACAATATGTTGTGGTGGGAGTTCGGACCAAATTAGAAAACGTGCGTATCTTTCAATGTTAATGTCATAATGAAAAATAACATACTTTATCACACAAATAATATTTCATCTAAAGGACTAATAAACATAAGAGTGATATGATCCTGTACTTTGTCAATATTTTTTATGATATTTCATCAAAAATGTAAATCAAAGACATTAGAGAAAAGTGAGTTGAAGTTACCTTTAAGCATAGTGATAAAGGTAATCAAAGGGTTCCATCCAAGACACTTACTTCAAAAGCATGGAGTTGAAATCACACAAGATTTGGGTATATGGATATATCCATTGGATTTTCATGAGTATGGCTATAGAGTGTTGGAGCATCATACCACCTAGTACCATGGTCACATACCACCTAGGACACACCTTCATTTGTTTTTCACTCATGTTGTATGGTCCAAATCTTAGTTTTGTTGGTCTATTAAGGTATTTGGGGGTTTTGGACTCATTAATGCACCAAAGCACCCACATTTGATCATTCAGGAGACTCATGCACCCTCATTAATGACATTTCAGCCATTGGGGAACTCCCACTCCTTAAACAAGGGAACTGGTTTGACCATAGGAACTCATGCATTGTATTTGAGTGTTTTTGGATCTTTTGGATCAATTATTTCTACCTAGAGCCACTCCCACTCACCCATGCACTCCATCACACCTAGCCTACCCTTATTTATGTCCTAGCATGCTTCACCCACGTTCATATGGCCATTCGTGACCGTTTGAGGTAGTTTGGCAGCTCATTAGTCCACCTAGGGGGGTTTGAGATCCAATCTAATCCTCCCACATGTATGCCTCCAATTTTCCTCCAAAGGATTATGATTTTCACCTATTGTATTATAATCATGTTCCATTCAATTATTTTGAATGTAAGTCCAAAATGGTGATATAGTTGAGGTCGAAAGGCCTCTACAAAGTAACCATGGGGATTGAGAATGAGCCCAACTCTACTGTGGAAAAAACCAAGTAATTCAATAGATTGGATGAGGCATTCAAGATGCTTTGTCGTAGTATTTTGAGGGATATTTTATTTCATGTAGACATACTTAAAACACCAAATGAGGTGTGTCTCAATTTTGAGTCACTGTTTGGGAATACTAATGATATGAGAGGACACCAACTCGAAAATGAGTTGATCACATTGAGCCCAACTCACTTTAAGATGATATGGGATTTGTTCACCAAGTTCAAATCCTTGGTACTTCAACTAAAATAGTCTGGCATCGAGAAGAAAGAAGAGAAACTGATCTTGTCCATTTTTTCAAAGCTAGGCCTTGAGTATCCAGTGTTTGTCTCCACATTCCACTAAGGAAAACTGACTGTTCGAAATTGGATAATGCCTACCTTGGCAGAATTCATGGATTCATTGACTCGGGATCAAGAAAAATTGGTGCAAATGGGTACCATCAAATCCACCAAGGATCAATCCCTTGCTGCAAGTGTTTCAAATCAAGCCAAAGGTAGGAAGAAATCCAAATATTCAAAGCACTAAGAGAAGAAGAAGTAGGAGAATCCCAAATCCACAGATGGGGGTTCGAAACCTAGCAAGGACAAAGAGAAGAAGAAGAAAGAGAAGACAAAATGAACTTATTGTCACAAAGGTTGGCATCCAAAAAGTGCATTCATGAAGAAAAACATTGACATGATGGTGCAACCCCTTGAGAAAAACAACATCCCCTTGCTAGAAGGCACAAGGAAGAAAGAAGGAGGTTCAAGTTCAGAGAACAAGGACAGATGCCATGCACTGGTTGTTGGATCTTCCGGCTCTTCCTCCTTCATCATATATTTAGGTTCCTCAAGGAACATGGCTTCCATACAAGACTCCTTCTCGGCCCTACATCCTTACAATGGTCCATCCATACTCATGGGTGATGACTCTGAGATCCCAGCCAAAGGGATTGGTAAGATTGACCTTGAGAATGGGTACTTAAACAATGTGTTGTATGTGCCTGATATTGTAGCAACCCTACTGTCTGTCTATCAAATGACACATACAAGTTCATCCAAAAGAGTAACATTTACTCAAGAAGATGTGGAAATATCATAATTTATACAATCCAAGTTGTTGCAGTGGGTATTGCAGATCATGAGTCGAGGATGTACAAGTTTTCACACTTCCTACCTTACTCTTAAGGGAATGAGCTCTTGTAACATGCCAATTGGACTAGAAATATATGGCATGAGAGGTTTAGACACCTCAGATACATATATATTCAAGTATTAAGCAAATAAAACATGGTTTAAGGGCTTCCAAGCATCAATATTTACAAAGGAACATGCAAGGGATGCATTGTTGGGACGCATGCAGAGCGCAAGTATGGAAAGGGAAAGGAAATAAGGGTTGTCCAAGTGCTTGATTTGATCCATTCAGATCTAATAGGACCTCTTCCCACACCCTCCTATTGAAACTCAAGGTATGTATTAACATTCATAGATGATTTCTCAAGGTACTGTTGGGTGTATTTCCTCAAGCAAAAATGTGAAGTGTTTGAGATATTCAAAGTTTTCAAGGCTTTGGTTGAGAACTTGATTGGGAATAATATCAAGGTATTAAGGACTAATAATGGAAATAAATATTTTAACAAGAAACTATAGCAACTATGTGAACAAAATGGCATTCAAATGGAACATTATGTGCCTTACACACCTCAACAAAATGGTGTGGCAGTGCGCAAGAATAGAGCACTGAAGGAGATGGCCACTTGCATGTTGGAGGATAAGTATTTGTCTCCTAAGCTATGGGTTGAAGCCATAATTTTTTTTTATATGTTCAGAACATAGTTCCACACAAAGCATTGGATGAGAAAACTCCATTTGAGGCATGGAGTGGTCACAAACCCAATGTTTCTCATTTCATGGTTTTTGGCTCAAAGTCTTGGGGTCAGAATTCCTCTGGAGAAGAGAAAGGCCTTCAAACCTAAAAAAAAGGAGTCCATAATGTTTGGATATGCTGAATATGCAAAGGGATACAATCTCTTTGATCCCTCATCTCAAAAAACCTTCATTTATAGAAGTGTACATTTTGAAGAAGAGCCCATGCATTAGATTGAACTAGTCAAGGGGGATTGCTCACACCCTCCACTCAATGATGATGTAAGTGATGATTATCTCTCTAATTATTATTATTATTATATGGAATATGAATATTATTACATGCATTCAGATCATGACTCACCCATAAGGCCAAAGTGGGATGAGTAAACCATACAAGAAGTGGGTGATCTTGTTGGAGATCCACTAGACTCTAGGAAGACTAGATCTCAGTTTCACAATGCTTTCTCCACTTATGATTAAAATATTCCAAAGAGGTGCTTTATGATGGTTGAATATAATACTTAGACATATGAGTAAGCATCACATGATACAATATGTAAAATATCCATTCAAGAAGAGTTCAAGTCTTTGCAAGACAATGAAACTTGGGAGTTGGTTCCTCTACCTTCCAAGAGGAAACTAGAGCAATGTAAGTGGGTTTATAGAACCAAGATGGATTTTGATGGTTCATATATGAATTATAAGGATAGTTTGGTTTCCAAAATCTTCTCTCAAGTACATGGAATGGGCTATAAGTATACGTTTGCACTGGTTGCAAAGATGGAATCTATCAGGATAGTTTTGGCCATTGCTCCATCTAAGCGATGGGAGGTGCACCACATGGATGTAAAGAGTTATTTTATTCATGATGAAATTAATGAGGAGATTTATATGCAGAATAATGAAGTTTTCATTCATGATAATTCACTTGTTTGTAGGTTGAAGAATTCCCTCTATGGACTCAAGCAAGCCCCCAGTGCTTGGTGTACCAAGATGGACAACTTTCTTCTATCACTAGGCTTTGAAAGATGAAAATATGATCCTTATGCATATTTGCAGAATTTATATGATTCATTTCAAATAATATTAATGTATGTTGATGATATTTTGTTCACTGGAAGTTGCATTGCTGATATAGATTCAATTAAGTCTTCATTGCACTATGTGTTTTCAATGAATGACCTTGGATTGTTGAAACAATTTCTTGGCTTGGAGATTGAAAAATATGATGCAGGTATTAAGGTTATCCAATCAAGGTATGTTATAGACCTATTATTTAATTTCAAAATTGCTTAATTTTAGGCATCCAAGCATCCCTTCCTTTCAAGAGTTAAACTAGGTGATTCTGGTTCATCTCCATAGGTGGACAACTCACTATATAGAAATCTAGTTGGGAGCTTATTGTATCTCACACACTCTTGACCTGATTTGGATTATAAAGTAGGTCTTGTTGCAATTTATATGTAGGAGCCTCATGATATCCATTGGAAGGATGCTAAAAGTATCTTGCATTATGTGCAAGGAACTAAACACTTTGGGATGCACTATGCTGCTAGTTCTCCACTAGAACTGTTATATTTACTGATTCTGATTGCGATGGAGATTTCATTGATAGAAAGTCCACTTCAGGTTATGTATTCATGCTTGCACATGGTCCCATATACTAGTCAATTAATAAACAAGACACTATATCCCTTTCATCAACTGAGTCCGAGTACAAAGGAATAGTGAATGCAGCTACACAATGTGTGTGGTTGCAAGGCATTCTTGGAGAACTTGGTTTTGCATTTGATTCACCCATTGTAATTTGGTGTGACAATCAAAGTGAAATCAATATTTCCACTATTCAAGTATAGAGATATCGGACCTAGCACATTGAGATACACATGCACTACATCCATAGCTTGGTGCTGTTGGAGACATTTACCATCATACTCACTCTTTCGGTCAAATTGGCCTAGTTAAACCACTATCCTAAGTTTAATTGAAATCAGTGGAGCATTAATTACCATCATCCCAGTCACTCCCATGCCTACCTACAGTCAAGGAGGCTAACTTAGCCTTCTCCTACAGTCAAGGAGGCTAACTGGAGCACTCCAGGGGTGATCTGTGTGACATTCATGCACCCAATTGCTAACTGGTGGTTACTTTCAGTTCAACCAATCAGTTACAGTCAGTTAAGGCACCTCCATTCATTAAATATATTATTTAATGATTATTTATTATTATTTTAATGAACTGGAGTGAACAAGGCGTCTTCACCAACTTCTGATGGTCAGTTTAGCTTCAGTTAACCTCATCAGGGTTTATTGGAGTCATGCAGTACTAGCACTTGATGATTGGATTGCTATGACATGTGTTTGATCTCCTTAATTTGAGATTCAGTCATTTATTGCACTCCAACTTCAGTTAGGGTTTGGTGAGTCAATTAGGGTTTTGGTCAAGTGGTTAACTGAGTGAGATTGCATGGCAAAGAGTCAGTTAAGCTAGACTCACTCATTGAATTCGAATTGTCCCTTAGGTATTCGAATTCTTCATGGATTTAAGCTATTGCTATGCATGGAAATTGTAATCCTTTATTGTTTATATAATATACAGAGAGGAAACCTATTTGGTATTTCAATTATTGCTAATTCATGAGTATTTGTTAATTATTCTTTGATGATTTTGATTCCTAGTTCCTAGATCATGTGCAAGAATTAATATGGTATCAGAGCTTACGGTGGGACGAAGAAAAATCTCTCAAGAACAAGCTTTTTGACAGATTTCTCCATGAGAAGTGAGCAATAGCTCAAAATTCCAGCACTGCACCAGAAGCCAAGGCTTACCACTCAATATCCCAAGTAAAGAACTTGTTGATCAAGCTTGCTTGATTGACTATGTTGGGTGTGATGAAAGCCTAGAATGTGCAGGCTGCCCGAACTTACGGTGCCCTTTTAGTTTTGATTTGTAGGTCTTAATAGGTACAACTTCAAATGGACTCATCAATCCCTCTTCTCACCCCATTCACAAGCTATTCGGAATGGAAGTTGAAGATGATTGCATCTCTGAAGAGATGAGGTCTTTATGAGGTGTCTATTGGAATTGGAAGAGAGTCTTATGAGAATGAGAATGACTGGCTAAATGACGGTGACAGAGCTTTTGGAGCAATATGTCTGGCCCTTGATGATAGCTTGTACTACCTTATTGATTATGCTGAATACCTAAAGAATTTCTGGCCAATATTGGACAGAACCTTTGGCAAGCACAATGAGGATCATAATAGTACTTTGGAGATCATAGCCAGCCAGCACCACAAGAGTTCTTCACTCAAAATTCTCAGCCTCTACTCTCTCTGATGAAGTTGTTCAATATGAAGATGAAGCAGAATCTTCTACACATTCAATTCGAATTGAAGAAAGTCTCCATGAAGTGACTCCTTCTCCTGATGCTCCGGAAGTTCATGAGATCTCTGATATCTCATCTTCTCATATTTCTGAAACAGAAGAAGACATTCAAATCTATGATATTGAAGAAAAATACTGCTGCACTTCCATGCAAACATTCACTAGTGATTTTCCTTTAAATTCTGTGCAAAATTTTTCAGAAATTGCTTCCGAAAGTGAAGAGAAATTTGATTTTTCTCCCTCTAATGTTGATGCTGGTGTGCAAATATGTAAAAAATTGGATATTTTGGAAGAAATATCATATTATAAGAGTGACACATTTTCTCCCCATGATCTAGATCTTCCAGCAAAATCCTGCAGGATTGCATGCACCAAAATCCAGAATTTTGAAGAAGAAGAACACTGTGCATCCACCGTCTCGGTTGACCATAATTTTGGATCTGATATGAACCTTATTGGGTCTGATATGATATTATTTGGATCTGATCTGATATTTCTTGGTTCAAAATCTCAGGTTCATAAACCTTCAGTACTGCTTGTAGCTGTTCTCATCAACGGTGTGAAGAAACAAGTACCGCAAGTCTCCTTCGAAACTGCTGCTGGGGATTTGATTTCATTTAATAGTTTTGGATCTGTTATGAACTTATTTAGATCTGATTTACATTCTGATATGATATTATTTTTTTCATATTTTAAAATCCAAGAGCTTTCAGTCATGCTTGTAGCTGCTCTCACCAATTCCGGTGTGAAAAATAAAGTACCGTAGTTCTTCTTCAATTTTGCTGCTGGGGATTTGGTGTTAGTTTCCTCTTGTGAGGTTGCTGATATTTTATTTTGTGAATCAGTAGATATTTCTGAAGCTATATCAGATTATGGAGCTCAAGCATTCGCTCTCCAGAGTCCCAGGGATTCTCTACCTTTGGTCACAAGCTCATCTCCTCACAGAACTAGTAAAGAGGAAGACATTCTGCATCCGCTTGGACACTTGCTCCTAAGATTTGGGGCTGATTTTACCAGTCATGGTTTGCTGTTCAAGGCTGCAACATATCAGTTTCTTGAGTGTTCCACACATGGTTCGAATCCTCAAGAACCTTTTCTCTCTCTTCAGATGATTTCGGTTGCTCTACATGAGTCCAGTTTTCACCGTGCAGCTGTTTATATTTTTGATCCAGTTGAGTGCATTGTTATTCTTCCAAAGTGGAAGATTCCTCCAGAAATATTCACCAAGAGATTTTCAGAAAAGAAGTTCACTTACCTCTGTTCACTGTTGGGGGTGAGTTCATTAGGGTGATGCAGACTACTTTCAGTGTTCAGCTTGAGGGGGGGTTTTTTCCCACTGGGTTTTCCCTTTTTTCCTCACTTAGTTTGTTTTGAGCATTGTTTCAGTTGATTTATTGTACAAGGTGACCTATGGCCTTTGTTTCTAGGGCCCTAGAATTTTATGCATCTATGTTTTCTAACTCTTCCTGAGTATAGCTTAAGGGGGGGTGTTGGAGACATTTACCATCATACTCACTCTTTCGGTCAAATTGGCCTAGTTAAACCACTATCCTAAGTTTAATTGACATCAGTGGAGCATTAATTACCATCATCCTAGTCACTCCGACGCCTACCTACAGTCAAGGAGGCTAACTTAGCCTTCTCCTACAGTCAAGGAGGCTAACTGGAGCACTCCAGGGGTGATCTGTGTGACATTCATGCACCCAATTGCTAACTGGTGGTTACTTTCAGTTCAACCAATCAGTTACAGTCAGTTAAGGTGCCTCCATTCATTAAATATATTATTAAATGATTATTTATTATTATTTTAATGAACTGGAGTGAACAAGGCGCCTTCACCAACTTCTGATGGTCAGTTCAGCTTCAGTTAACCTCATGAGGGTTTATTGGAGTCATGCAGTACTAGCACTTGATGATTGGATTGCTATGACATGTGTTTGATCTCCTTAAGTTGAGATTCAGTCATTTATTGGACTCCAACTTCAGTTAGGGTTTGGTGAGTCAATTAGGGTTTTGGTCAAGTGGTTAACTGAGTGAGATTGCATGGCAAAGAGTCAGTTAAGCTAGAATCACTCATTGAATTCGAATTGTCCCTTAGGTATTCGAATTCTTCATGGAGTTAAGCTATTGCTATGCATGGAAATTGTAATCCTTTATTGTTTATATAATATACAAAGAGGAAACCTATTTGGTATTCCAATTATTACTAATTCATGAGTATTTGTTAATTATTCTTTGACGATTTTGATTCCTAGTTCCTAGATCATGTGCAAGAATTAATAGGTGCATGAGTAGGTGATATCATTGTAGTATTTCCCATATGCAGAGCAAGCTGTTGAGATCTTCACCAAGAGATTCACAGAGAAGACACTCACCTATCCAAGGTCACTCCTTTGAGTGGGTGATACATGGTTATGGCTGATATTCACTTTCATATTTTTCTCCATGTCAATTTTAGAGGGGAGGTTTTGTTCCAATGTGGTTTTCCTTCTTACCTTAGTTATATGGACAAATAAAATTTTGTAAGAGGTGACTTGAGCCTTAGTAGCCAAGGCCTCAACTTTTGATATTGTTACACTAAGTCAAGATTAAGGGGGGGGTGTTAGAGAATCATACCACCTAGTACCATGGTCACATACCACCTAGTACACACCTTCATTTGCTTTTCACTCATGTTGTATGGTCCAAACCTTGGTTATGTTGGTCTACTAGGTATTTGGGGGTTTTGGACTCATTAATGTACCCACGAGTCCACATTTGATCATTTAGGAGAATCACGTGCCCTCATTAATTACATTTCAGTCCTTGGGGCACTCCCACTCCTTAAAACATGGAACTAGTATTACTAGAGGTGTTCATGCATTGTATTTGAGTGTTTTTGGCTCTTTTGGACCATTTATTGTTTCCTAGAGCCAATCCCACTAACCCATGCACTCCAAAATTCCTAGACTACCCTTATTTATGTCCTAGTATGCTTCACCCACATTCACATGGCCATTCGCGATCGTTTGAGGTGGTTTGGGAGCTCATTGGTCCACCTGGGGGGTTTGAGGTCCAATCTAAGCCTTCCACATGTATGCCTCCAATTTGTCTCTAAAGGTTAATGATTTCACCTATTGTATTATAATCATGTTCCAAATATATTTACATGTTGGAAAATAATAGAAACTTCAGTTATTGACACCATCTCTATGTGTTAATATTGCTCTTTTCATTGTTTTTTCTGCATAATTTGTGAAATTATTGAGTTGTGAGGATTCTCTTAGCTCCTATATCTTGTTGTGAATATGATTTTTCACATAGAGTATATAGGATAGTCACATGCTCATATATAATATATATTCAATGGTTGGAAAAATCACAACCCCAAGGGTTTCCTTGGCCAATCGATGGCCTAAAGGATGAAATTCTCCCATTCGAGGATATAGACTTTGCATTGAAATAACAATTTTAGAATGTACACACTTTTAACTTATCAATGTTTAAAGTAATTAATAGTCATATTTTTCATTGATTGGCTATACTCGATGTCCCTCCAATGTTTGTACAATTTACACACATTTAATTTATCATGTTTTAAGTCATTAATAGTCATATTGTGTATTGATTGGATATACTTGAAGTCCCTCCAAATTCACATTTTTGAGGAATATTTTGAAGTGATGTAATCATATATTGTTGTAATCTCACAGATCACATAAGGTTACCAATAATACAGACTAAAGCATATAAATATATAGAGACAAGAGACAAGAACAGATAGGATAGAACATAATACTTTATTATAATGAGTTCATACAAAGCATAGAACTGAACTGAGTTCTTGTGTGGCTCAACAGCCTAATATATACAAGTTACAAACAATTACAAAATAACTACCTGTCGGTTTGGTGAACCGACACGACTGTTAGTTAGCCGACTTAATTAACTAGTTTAGTCGACCGACCGACGTAGTCGGCTGATCGACTAGTCAGTCCATCGACTTAGTCGACTGACTAAGTCAGTCTTCGTTCAAGTCGACTTATGTCGACCTGCTCCTTCTACATCTCCCCCACGAACAAAACATTTCTTCGTCCCGAAGAAACAGGGAGGTACAAAAATTGTTAGTGTTGGTCGGACCCTGCAAAAGTGCTACTGAGATGGACTGTGCAGACGGATAGTTGGTCTTCTCTGGACGCATACTTCGACTATTGCTGGTGCAGTGACGGCAAGATGATGCTGGAAGTCTGTCCATGTCTGCAAGGATTTCTGAATGTCGATCGTTAGAGTAGTTAGACTCGACAGTACTGACATCTTTTCTGCCATGGGCATTTCTGCAATGTGCTCCATGTTGGGACCCAACATTTGGTTCTGTTCTTCTGCAGCATCAAGGAGTATTTTCATCTGGGGGCAGATGTTGTCGACCTTCTCTAAGTTTGGAAGGGCTTGCTGAACCCACTGATGAGCTTCTCATTCTAGTTTCTGCAGTTTGCTATTTTCCATCACAATCTACTCGTCAATGATCTGCCTCATGTCGGCCTCTGTCGACTTACATCCCTCCAAGGCTTGAATACCTTGCCTTGTCTGCCTGGTCTGGTGATAGACTTGCCCATAATGAGTAGGCCAGTCTCTTAGCACTTCCTCAGTAACAATGGATTCCTTCATATGGTCCTGTAAGACTTTTTAAGCCTCCGAAAATGCAGTGTGCTGGTTCAAGAGGAGTTGGGCAGTCTCTTCCTTTTGTTCTGCTTTAGTCTCTTGGAGATGTGTCTGTATGGTCGACACCATGCCTTCAAAAAGCTGGTATGCCCTTTCCAGAGGTCGATCTATAGCGTCTTCGACCGGGCCTAGAACGACAGATTGTGCAAGAGACCTGCATTTACCGAGAAACTCGACTTGTTCTGCCTCCTTGTCTTTGAGCTCTTTACTTTTGGTTACCGTCCTCTTCTTTGACTCTTCGGCCAAGGTTTTGAGCAGTTGGCCGACCTCTGAGTCGGTTAGCGAACTTGCATCTTTTAGGCTAATCTTCAGGCCGGATGTTCTATGGTGCTCTTTCTTTTTCTTTTGGGTGTCGGTCTGTGGCTCTTGGGTATCTGCAGTAGTTGAAGTTGGGTCTATGTTTGGTGGAATGGAGGCCGAGGGTTTTTCTGGTTGGTGAGGTGGTATAGAAGTTGGGGTTGTTTCTTTTTGAGGAGTGGGTATGGGGGACGGTGGTTTTTCTGTTTGAGGAGGTGGTAGGACTCCTTCTGGCTGTGAGGCTGATGGTGGTTTTGGCTATGAATCAGGGGGTGGTGGAGGTGGTGGAGGTGGAGACGGAGAGGGGGAATGGTCAGGGTTCAACAGGGTGACGGGACTACGTGGTGGACTTTGGTCGAAAGAGATACCTGCTTCCGACGGTGACGTGGGTAGGTCATTCTATATCTCAGGAGCGACATCCTCGGTGACAGACTTACTATGTCCTATAATGTCGCCCTCTTCATTGGACCTGATAAATGTTGTTGTTTCCTGGGCATAAACCTGTTTGTTTGCTTTGAGAGGAGCCGTTGTCCTTATTGTCTGCGCCAACTGGAACAGTGCAGGCAGCGTTGCGAAGAAGGCTTTAAGCTCATCGTCCTTGTCGACCCTAGCTCTGAGTGCTTCTGGAATTGCTCTTTGATATTCTTCCATGGGGCCGCCCAACTGTTTTGCTAGACCGTGTTCTTCGACTACGCGCGTCGGAGATGGAGGAGGGGGGGTCGATACAAGGTCGATGAAATTTTCAGGCATCTGTTGTGTTCTGGCTTTCTTGGGCCGACCTTCTGGAGCGCCGACCTTGAGATATCATTGAAACTAGGTTTCAACTGACACTTTATTGGCGCGGGCATCTTCGACAATGTCGACAGCCGTGGCTGCTAGTTCCTCGTCATCGTCGGACGAGTCAAGAATAAGCTTGCGCTTACCCCTGCCTGATTGTTGTTTCTGAGTCTTGAGTCTTTTCCTGGCGACGGCTATCTCCTTAGCCAACTTCCTGATGTTTCTTTTGGATAGGGCATACTCAGGGTCGTCACCTTCGACTTCTCCTGTCGGTTCTTGAGTGGGTTTGACGATTGCTGCCACCGGAGGGGTTGTCTTTTGTACTGTCAGATGTGTTTGTTCGGTTGGTTGTGGTTGTTCTGTTGGTTGGGAGTTGGCTACCTTTGCAGTCAGAGGTTTGACAGTTAAGTGTACTTGACTAGTGGTCACGGTTGGGGTATCCTCCGACACAAATGTACTAATGTACAGATTAAGCTCGTAGTCCTCCTCCTTCTCCTGGTCTGTCAGCGGTTCGATGGTAGAGAAGTTGACCTATTTGGCGGCCTCCGAAATTGGTACCTTTGTTCCTGCCTGTCAGGTCAACTCGCTGAAAATCTGTTCAACTGTTGGGTAGTAGTCGAGGTCCTGTGCTTTGGGGTCTTGACCTCGCATGTACCATACTAATGTATGGTCAAGTGCTAGCTGGATATGTGAGTCGACAGGGAGGTTTCGTCGGATGTTCTGGGGCACCCTCCACCTCATCGTCCGAACCTTTAACTACTGGAACCAAGTCTCCAAGAAGACTTTCCCCTGTGCCAACTCATGTAGGGTGCCTTTTTGTGAGAAGGGTTTGAAGCGGTGCATTTGGAACTTGGTCGGCTCCCGGAAGACTGGACTACCTTCTGGAAAAAAATGATACATGACTGTCCAGATAATCAGAGAGGGGAATTTGATGATACCTCCCATCTCCTGACAGCGTTCGCAGATGGTTTTAACCATGTCGGTGACATAGTCTCCCCATCGGTAGACTCTTCCATTGGTGGCGATTGTGTCGACAGCCTCCAGCATCTCCAGTTTAAGGTCACTGCTTCGACCAGCCAAGGTAAGGGTGATTGTGATAATTTTAGCCACAATCTGTGGTGTCCTTGTCGCAATCTGTCCTATCATTAATCCTTTGGAGTTTTTTCCAGTCGGTGTGCCTGTAAGTTCTTGGACGAGTCCCTCCTTGATCCCAATTGGTACAGGGTCACCTTTGTTTGACAGACCCGTAAGCGTCGAAATAACATCCCCGGTGATGTCAATCGGCTGGTCGAAGTAGAACCGGCCGTTGTGGTAATGAATGATAATAAATTTAACAGCTGCTTCCTTCGTCCCACCGAAGCTGGCCATCAATGGGGCATTAGGGTACTGGAGAATGCTGCTTTTCCGGACTTTCTCAGTGGCCTGTGTCATTTTACTTCCTTCATATGCCCACTCTTGGATTTCTGCCCAGATTTTCTGAAATGGACCCTCCTGGACTTTGGCATTTTTGATATGCTTCAGTCTTTGGACCAACAGTGTGTCCTCTGCTTGGAGTTCTTGTGCTTTTGCCACGGCTCGGGTGAGTTTGGGTGCCATGATGTCGGACTGGTCAAAATTTTGATAGGGTTCGTGGGTTCTGGTCGATGGAGGATGCGATGGCTCTGTCTGTAAGGGTTGTGGTGAATGAACCTTTGACGGTCCATTATTTATAGGCGTGGAGTGGTGGAGTGTCGAACTGGTTGTATTAATGGCGGACTTGACATTCCAACTGCAATACTCGAGTGTGATTTGGTGAATCTGGTTCAGCGCTCAAGGCCATTAATGTGTGATGGGACTCTTGAGGTCGATGGTCGGTGTCGGGGATGAAAATGGTCGGCATGATTGGTCGATGAGGATGGTCGATGAATTTGATGTCGGTTGTCGAAGGGGTGAGTTGCTGTCATGCTGGTTGTTTATGAATGTTTTGTTTTGATTTTTGGGATTTTTCTAACTTTTTATAGTTGTGGATTGACAGTTACGGTCGTTATATAGTTGTTGTTGTTGTTGTTTTTTTTTTTTGGATCAGTTTCTGTACTGTTTAAGTCGGGCTCCATTGACAAGCTTTCGAAATACTAGGCCCTGTAATGTTTTTAGTCGGACTGAACCATTGGGGTGGATTTCTTCGACAACATAGGGTCCCATCCATTCTGTGTGCAGTTTCTTTGGTTTTCCTTTTACTCGACTGTTATAGAGTAAGGCAAGGTCACCGGCTGACAAGTTTTAGTTCTTGATGTTACGGTCGTGCCAGGATTTTTGCTGTTGTTTTTGAATTTCCTGGTGTTGAATAGCCATAACTCTATGTTCTTCCAGTTTACTGAGTTGGAATAGTCGATCCTTTCATGCATGCTCAACATCGATATGTAGTAGTTGAGCTACAATAGGTGCCTGCTGTCGAAAGTGTAGGGGAACGACTGCTTCTTGTCCATATACCAGTCGAAAGGGAGTTTGGTCGGTCGACCATTTATACGCATTCCTGTATGCCCATAAGACTGCAGGAACTTTCTCGTCCCAGTCATCTTTGTCGGTATTGCATATTTTAGTCAATCCTTTGGTCAGTGTTTTATTAAAAGCTTCAATTGCACCATTCGACTGAGGATGGTATGCTGTACTTCGTCTGTGGTCAATGTGAAACTGGTCGGTTAAGTTTTTGATGGTTTTGTTAATGAAGTGTGATCCCTAGTCGCTGATCAATGTGAGTGGACATCCAAATCGAGTAATAATGTTTTCATAGATGAACTTAGTAGCTACCTCACTTGAACATGTTTCGACAGGTTCAGCTTCTGCCCATTTAGTAACATATTCCACTGCAGTGATAATATATCTTGCACCTGATCATCGGGCTGGGACAGGGAATGGTCCTATGAAGTCTATAGCCCAAATTTCAAATGTGAGACTAGGGTTTATAGAGATCAGGGGCATTTCTGTGCTCGGCAGTGGTCGACCAAGTCGTTGACATCTATCACATCGACTAACAAACTTTTTACAATCTCTGTGAAGTGTCGGCCACCATAATCCAAACTGTTGGATTTTCTTAGTAGTTATGTTAGCTTGAAAATGTCCTCCTGCAGGGCCATAATGTGCTTTGTGCATGATTTGGTCTCGTTCATGGTCGAGTACACATCTTCTAAGGATATCGTCTAACCCCATTTTATATAGAAATCCGTTGATGAGGCTGTAAGGGGCAGCTTTCATAGCTAGGATTTGCTTCTTCTTAGTGTTCAGGCCTTCTGGTGCTTGACCTATTTCCAAGAACTGAGCAATCTCCTCCAGTTATTCTGGGACCGCTTCTATACGAAATAGGTGTGCGTCCGGCAAGTCATCGTCGACTCTGGTCGGTTCCTCTCCTGTGTCGATACGGGATAGGTGGTCGGGTCCGACATTGAGCTTTCCTGGTTGGACTACTACTTCAAACTCAAACTCTTGAAAAAGAAGTAGCCATCGACAAATTCTTCCATGATGAAGGGGTTTATTAACAAGGTATTTCAACGCTTGATGGTCGGTGTAAAATATGAAGGGGTTGGCTAACAGGTAAAAGACCATACCTAGGGCTTCCCTCTCGGTGGTCGAATAGTTCTTTTTAGCCTTATTGAGTTTTCGACTGCTGTAAACTATGGGGTAATCCATTCCATCATCTCCTGGTTGAGTCAGGATTGTGCCAATTGCTATTCCTGATGCATCAATATGCACATGAAACTTGGTCGACCAATTGGGAAATTTAAGTATGGGGGCTTCGACCAGTTTTCTCTTTAGTTTGTCGAAGGATATTTGGCATTCTTCTGTCCACTTAAATTCTTGATCTTCTTTTAGCAGCTCTTCCAGAGGGTAGGTCATGTCGGAGTAATGTTTGATAAACTTCCTATAATACCCTGTATTTCCCAATAACACCTGAACTTGTTTAGGGTTTATTGGAGGCTTCAAGTCGAGGATGATTTTAATCTTAGCAAAATCCACCTTAATACCATCTTTGCAAACAACATGTCTTAGGAGTATCCCTATGGGGGTCATAAAGATACATTTCTTAATGTTTAATGAGAGTTGGATTTGTCGACATCTTTCCAACATAAGTCGGAGCCATGTGCAGTGATCCTTTAGGGTGGAATATATAGTCCAGTCGTCGAAGTAGACTGCCATAGTTTTATATATGTATTCCTGGAAAGTTTTGACAACAATTCTGGAGAAGACTGCAGGTGCATTCTTTAGTCCAAAAGGCATAACCCTGTAAGCAAAAGAGCCAAACTCACAGACAAATGTAGTTTTCTTCTGGTCTTCCTTTGCTATAGGTACTTGGTTGTATCCTGAAAATCCATCTGTAAATGAGTAGCATTCATGTCCTGCCACTTCATTCAAGATTTCATCAGCATACGGGGTTGGGAATGGATCGGTTAGGGTGACTTTGTTAATCTCTCTAAAGTCGACACAAATTCTTAATCTGGTCGGGTCATGTTTCTTAGGCTGTACGACCATGGGACTTTCCCATTCCGACTGGTCGATGGGGTAGATGATCCCTGCTTCTAACATGTTGTCTATTTCCTTCTTAACTATCTCCTTATACTTATGAGCTAATTTATAAGGTCGTTTCTTAACAGGTCGGACATCAGGTTTTGTATCTATTTTCATCTCTCCCATTTCCTGTACTAGTCCTTTTAAGTCTTTGTATATCCCTTGCAAAGACATCTTGGAATTCTCTAAGTAAGTTTATGATTTCAGTGGTTTGGTGTTCATTCCAATAGTCTCCAATCTTAGCTAACTTTGGACGGTCGTCATTTGAAATGTCGACCTCCTTGGTTTTCACTTTTGCATCCAGCCACTCTGGTGCTTTAGCTTCATTGATTGGTCGAATTCCCTCTTTGAACTGTGAGAATGTGGTAGGAAAGTCGGCTGCAGCCATTCTGTCAATGTCGGGTTTATTTGTGCTCTCGAATTTCAAGATGGAATATATAGGTTTGTTAGTTTCACTATGGTTAGGGTTCCATCTGAAGCTTTTTCCTGTGGTGTGTTCATTTTCTAAGTGCAAGCGGGTCGACTGAGGTCTGGATGTGGTTTGTATAGTATTACAGTCCTTAACCGGTCGATGGGTCTGGTAGGGTTGATTGACAGTTGGTTGGAGGAATTGTTTGATTTGCTATGCTGTCTCAGCCAATTTTTCATTTTGAGGTGTAAACTGGAAGTCTTTGATAAAGTTTTCTCTTAATTCCTGCCAAAAGAAGGTTTCTCCCCTAGCTTCCTCCATTTTATACCATTTGTTAGGTAAGTCGTCTAAGGTTGAAGGAAACAAATGGGGCCAGGCTCTCTCGTTTTTGTAACCAAGTCTTTGCCACTCCTTTTCACAAGTCCTAATGTCGTCTTCTGGGTTCTGGCCTTGAGTGAAGATAGGGATTTGGGCTTCCTGTGTTAACTTTTTCCCGCCAAACCGTTCGACAAAGAAGGTTGAAGCAGTGGTCCAGGTCTGTAGTTTTGATTGATGGGTATCCCACCATCTAGCTGCTTGACCTGTAAATGTTTCCACTAAGCTTTGCAATCGACCATGTTCTCCAATATTTTTAGAGATTTGTTCGACATGCATGACTGGGGATTCCCTCTCCTTATACCGGGGTAGTTGAGTATTGTTTAAGTTCGTGGGTTGTAAGGTAGGGCGTTCTCTTTGTTTCTTTTCAAAATTTTTTGGGATAATTGATACGATGAAGCACTGTCGGGTGGGTTTTTTCTGTACTGTTTGAATAGTCCAACACCCTCTTGCTTGAGTTTCATAATTTTCTATGTCCCAGTCATAGAGTTTAGCATCTGAATTATAGCCAACTGAGTCTGGGTTACCTAAGTAAATATCCCCTTGGGAGTTTGGTTCAGTATAGTCGGTATTGTTCTGGATCTGATAAAGTTGTTGGATATCGACTTCCTCATCAATCGGTTCAATCCAAGGTTGTCCTTGGGATGGATTGATAGGTACTATGACCTTTTGGCCATTTCCTTTGAGCTTAATATGTTCTTTGTCTAAAGAGATAGAAGCTTTCATCTTTCGACCCCAAGGTCGACCTACAAGGGCTGGGAAGGAGCTAGATCCTTCCTTTGGGTCAATAATTTCGAAATCAACCTTGGTTGATATTCCTTTGATGGTCGTGTCTACATTTTTCCAAACCCCAATGGGTTCAATGAGACCTTGGTCGGCTAGTTTGAGATAAATACCTGAATCATAGAGTCGAGGTCTTCCCATCTTTTTCCATGTGTCCCGGGTCATAATATTTACCGAGCCCTGAAATCAAGCACCACTTGTCGGACATGAAAACCTTCGATTTCCAGGTCGACTAGAGGATCGACATCGTTTTTGTCTTTTTGATTTAGGTTGCAAATGTTCTTAGTTTGTTTTTCAGGGTTAGTACTTTTGATTTGATGCAATAAATCAATGAAGTGGGCTACCAACTCATCTGTTTGAATGAGATGGGTTAACTACTGTGTCGTGCTAAGTCGACTGTGAATAATGTCTTCTTGCTGTGCAAGGTTTTGAAATATGTGTGATGCCTCTTGATAGGTGTGTTTTTGTGTTATAGGGTTTGGATAATCATTGGTGTCTTTGATCCTGGTAACTTGTGGGTTATCAGACCCTGTTTTTGTGCCTTGACGAGTGACAATATGCAGATTTTTAGTATGTACTACATCATGATTTTGTACACAAGACAAGACATTAAAATTCTTTTTCATATTAATTTTTTCCAACATAGTAGGACAATCCTCCAAGGAGTGATCGCCTACTCCACAATGTGTATAGAATTTCAGGTCAGTTCTGTCCTTGTATGGACAGTCTGCGCATCTGTGCCCCTCTTTATAGCAAATGAAGCACTGGCTGGGTCGACAAGTGCGTATGTCTCGATTCCCAATGAATCGACCTCTTCCAAACCCTTGTCGTCGATTGTCATACCGACGTTCATATCGTCGGCCGTTAGCTTGTTGCCCATTCTGATTGTTTGAATTGCTCTGCTCATTAGTCTGTGCTACTGCATTCGTTTGGTAAACGGCCTGGTAGTTCTGTCTATTTTTTAGGTTCAGTTGACAGTTGGCCGTGTTGTGGCTTTTTGTCTCGCAGATGGCACACCAGGAAGCCTTTCCATTCTTCATGTTGTATGGACAGTCGGCTGTAGAATGGTCTCCTCGCTCCTGGCAGATGTCGCAAAACACGTTAGTCTGCACAAAACGGACATCTTGTCGGCTGTACTGCTGTCGACAAGTATCTTTTGAATGACCGGCCGTCGAATAGTTTGTACACCAGATCTCTTGATTCTTCAGGGTCAACTCTTTTAAGGATTTCTGGACATTTTCTAGCTGTTCCTCCAGGCGATGGTCTGTTGGATATGCATGGATATCTTCGTCCATCTCGACTTGCAGAGCTTTAGTCAACGCATCTTCATATGTCTTGAAAGTTTCCAGACTGATATGTCGGCGAATTTTTTGTGATAAGCCTGCAAGAAACCATTGAATTAGCAATTGTTCATCAATAACATAATCTAGTTGACTCAACAGGTCCTTCCAGCGTTTGTCATAATCGCGGACAGTTTCTCCTGGCTTCTGTTGGGTTGTTTTTAGCTTTTTGGCTGCCAGGTGCTTAGCGTCTGGGGTTTTGAAAAAGGATAAGAATTGCGCCTTTATCTCAGCTTTGGTCGCCTTGGGGGTCCTTTCTGTGAATGTCATGAACCATGTCAAGGCTCATTTGCGTAGGGCCCCTGCGAACCGGGCCATCTGTCGTTCTTCATCCGTCACCTGATTTGCATCCCAGATGGACTCGCAGACAAACCAATGTTGTCTGGGATCTTTATCCCCCTCATATAGAGGAATGTGGGTAGTTCTGTGACCCAGGTCTGAGTCACTGTCACTGCTATCCGACGGTGGTGGAGGTGGGGGTGTGGGTGGTGGTGAAAGAGGTGGGGTTGTTGATACAGTCGAACCTGTGGGGGTGCAGATGGGGTTTTGGTCAACGGAACTTATGCTTCCGTCGGTGGTCGATTCTTTCTCGCCATACAACGGATTGTTGATAATTTGTCTTCTCAATGGCCCACTGTCACTCTACGTGCTCAGGTCTGACTCTTCGGTATCTTCTAAAGTTGTATGTGGCAGGGGGGGTGCTCCTTCATGTGTCGATAGGAGCAAGTGGATACTCCGAAAGGAAGGTGCCGTTTGAAAGGTCACCCAGTTCCCTTCGACCGGTCGGTGTATGACAAGGTGTCATCCCGGGTAGGGTTCGTCACCTAATCGACTCCAGATAGTGATGTCACCAGCTCTCAGTCGGAGGTCGTCTTCAATAATAGTCTGTATTACGGTATGTGGATTGGTTGGGGATAGGGTTACTTCATCGGGAACCATTATTTGGAGAGCTTCTTGCTGCTCTATCCACACTTCCTCTTCCTGAGGGGCCGTCTCTTCGTCTACGCCTCTTTCTTGTCGGTCATGACCCGACTCTGGCGGATTCTCATCTCGGTCGGTCTCCCTAGGGTTTTGTTCTCTTCGCATCTCTTCGGCTCGTTCTCGTCTGGCTTCCCTTCTCTGCTGTCGTTCATCCCTCTCGATTCGCTTAATGTCCGACATACTTTCATACAATACTATTCCTTCGGGTCCTTTTCGGTCGACTGTTCATTACTGGCTTAAATCTGGTCGACTCGTATCCACTATGCTCTCTCTTCAACACACAACCATCTACCCCCCCCATAGCCTACCCGATGCTTTTAGAAAGCTCGGATAATGCTGTCTATTTGTTCAGGAAGTATTCCCACTCCCTTTCAGTGATGAATTTCTCCCACTTCTTTTGCTTCTCTGCCCAGTTAGTGTTAGATGGCGGTTCGTACAATGGTGGTCGAGGTTCGACGATATGGCCTGCGCCTTTCTCTATCAAGAACTTGAATAGTAGGGTCGGTAAGGAGCACAGAAATTGGTCGGTGAAATCTGTGTAGAATTTAGCTTTTACAGTTTCCACTGATGTTCGGTCTTCTAGTGCTTGCTCCTCACAGAAGTCGTCGGCGATCTTCTCACACCACTCCGACATATTTGTTCTACCCCCTCGAATACGTTTTTCCAGCAACTGTTCTTCTTTAGTTGCATCGGTCTTTTTCATCCAGGAGTTGCTTCAGTAGTTGTGGCACGGATTCAACAAACTTCTCGTGTGTCTCGGTGAAAAATCTGGCTTTGGCTTCTGCAACTGTTAGTCTGTTCCTACGTGCGTAATTTTGTAAGTAATTGGCAATTTTACGCTCCCACCAGTCCTTGATCTCCTGCTCTAGTATCATAGGTGTGCATATATTCTAGACATGTACTACCGGCAACAGAACCAATGTTGTAATCTCACATATCACATAAGGTTACCAATAATACAGACTAAAGCATATAAATATACAGAGACAAGAGACAAGAACAGATAGGATAGAACATAATACTTTATTATAATGAGTTCATACAAAGCACAGAACTGAAATGAGTTCTTGTGTGGCTCAATAGCCTAATATATACAAGTTACAAAATAACTACCTGTCGGTTCGGAGAACCGACACGACTGTTAGTTAGCCGACTTAATTAACTAGTTTAGTCGGCCGACCGACGTAGTCGGCTGATCGACTAGTCGGTCCATCGACTTAGTCGACTGACTAAGTCGGTCTTTGTTCAAGTCGACTTATGTCGACCTGCTCCTTCTACATATATCAAATGTTAACGTTGTCCAATCTAGTTTTAACAATTTTTTTTAAGAACACTAAATTCATTTTTCATTTGGAACAAAAATGCAAATACTACAAAGATTGCTTTGCCTAAAATCAAGAATTTAAAATGTTTAGTTTAGCTTTATTATTTATTTGGATCACATATTTGAGGTCTCATGAGATCAAACATAAAATTAGGAACCATCACAATGTTCATAGTTGCTTTCTGTATTAGAGGATTATTATATTGTTGAAAAGTGGAGGTCAAAGACTATATGGGCATGATTCCTTCATTCTTTTATAGAAAGAGTTAGTTTGAAGTGGTCCACCACCATTTTCAAGAGAGAAGAGGCAAAGATGAGACTGTCCAAATCTATTTTCCAATATAATTTTAGACATGAATGCTGAATTTTCATTATCAATGCATGCACACAAGGAAAAAAAGATGTTCCAGTTACACTACTAACACTATTACTAATTATTAAATGTTTACAAAATTAGAAACAACCACATACAATATAAATATATCTTCTGCTCCTTCAATGTGTTATCAATTAAATATAGGAACACTAAACATCACTATGCTTTGATAATTTCTTCTTCTTTTCTTGCTTGATTTTCACTTCTAATTTTTATTTCAGGAATTGCAACACCATTTTGGCCAGTCCTTATGGTTCCTTCTTGGATTTAGGTGTGTCGAATCCATAAAGTGACCACTTCCTTAAAAAAAATCCATTACAAACATACAAAAATTTCATGGTGATCTCCAAAAGGGACCAATATTGTAATTTATCTTATAAAATGAGACATAGAAGCCAAGAAGGAACATTTCCAATTCTAGAATGAGAAAAGGGATCGAGTTAAGTAATCTGTTGAAAGAAAATTCTAGGAAAAGCATAAGGATATGTGGGTTATTCTAACATAAAAAACTATGTTTTGATTGACATAACAATTGTGCCATCTAATACCATAACTACCTTTCAAGAAGCTGCACATTACATTACCAAGTGTTTTGCTAGTGTTTATGCAATGATCACAATCCAAATTTAGCGTACAAGGATCATTTGTTAAAAAATATGAGATGGAAACCTATAATTTTGACAAAATATATGGTAATCATTTTCTACATTTAGCACTAGCACAAACAACACTTTCAACACACCAAAGTACTTTAAATTTCAACTCATTTTCAACACACCAAAGTAATTTAAATTTAAACTCAAATTCCTATAATTATTTAGACCCCAGTAGAATAGTGTGATAATTTTATCTACAACATGATCTACGAACCCAAATGACTCTCACAATTCGAATAACTTGCAAAAACCAGCAACAAAACTTGAAAGAGGAACAATTTTACATACACATGTGAACATAAATTGGATATTATTGAGCTGTCCAACATATGAATGTGTTAAGAACAGGTTTATAGCAAATCAGGATCAATTCATGATGCTTAGAAATCCAAATCTGAGTGTACATGTGACATGGCCAAAATTGGCCTCAATCCCCCCTAGGTGGGCCAAGCAAGCTCCAACTCATCCCAAACGGTCACGAACCAAGGTGTGGACATGGATGAAGTGTTTTGGGGAAATGAATACTCCATGGAATGTGTGGGTGAGAAAGTAGAGGCCCGTGGGAGGCTCTAGGTGACAATAAATGCTCATAAGAGAGCCAAAATGGACAAAAATACACATAAGCGCCCCCTAGTCAAAACCAGATCACCCAAATAAAGGATGTAGTTCCCCAAGGAATTAAATGAGGGTGCACATGTGCTGTTTTTACCAACTATAGCATTGGTGCATGTGTGAAAGGCCTGGAAACTTAACCAGTTCGCATCTTAGACAAATTCCCTAAGTCTAAAGCATAGCAATTTAATTCTAAGAAGCAAATGAAATTGAATAAGGTTATAAAAAAGGTATTAAGTGTTGTATTATTTTTCTAACACCCCCCTTGGCAACAAATGCTCAAGTCACCTCATTACAAACAAAAATTTATTTGTCCATTTAAAATGAGGAAAAGAGGAAAACCTTATGTGAACAAAACCTCCCCTAAAAAATGGACATGGGGCTTAAAACATGTAAGTGAATGGAAAGCATCACCATCCATCACTCATTCCAAGAAATTATCTTAATTAAGTGAAGGTATTCTTAGTAAAACTCTCGGTGAATATGTCAATAGTTTTCTCAGTGGATGGGCAATACTGCAAGGAAATCACCCTGCCATGCACTAAGCTCTGAATGTGGTGCATATGGATATCTATGTGCTTTGTTCTCTGCCTCTATAATATATTTGTACATATCTTGATGGAAATTTGATTATCACACCAAATGGTAGTGTGTGAATCAAATGCAACATCAAGCTCCCGAAGAATACCTTGCAACCACACACATTATGTGGCTGCATTCACTGCTCCCCTGTATTCGCCCTCTATTGAAGAAAGAGAGATTGTATGCTATTTCTTAATAGACCAGAAAATGGTACCAATATCAAGCATAAAAACAAAATATGAAGTGGAATTTTTGTCATTGGGATCTCCAGCCCAATCCGAATCACAAAATCAAACTAGTTCTAGTGAAGAACTAGCTGCATAGTGTACCCCGAAACTCTTTGTTCCCTGAACATATTGAAGGGTCCTTTTAGATTCCTTCCAATGGAACTCATGTGGCTGCTGCATATACCTTTCTATAACACTAAAATCATAATCTAAATCAGGTCTAGTATGTGTAAGGTACAACAAAGTACCCACTAGCTGCATGTACAGTGAGCAATCTACCAAAGGAGAATCACCAAATTTACCTAGTTTTATGCCAGAAAAAAATGGGCACTTGGATTCCTTACAATTATCCATTTTAAATTTTATTAGCAGGTATGAAGCATACTTATGTTGTCTGAACATGAAGCCTCTTTCATATTGCTCAATTTCCAATCCTAGAAATTATTTTAGCAATCCTAGATCAGTCATTGCAAAATCATTGTGTTACACAGTATCCGATGTAATGGATAATCTGTATCCAGATTAAGTCATCCTATATCTAGGTCTAGGGAGGAATATGTTACATCTTCAAATAATTAAATGTATAAATGTATAATAATTGAATGGATGATTTATTACAATGGAGATGGCTTCCTTAAATATGGCTTGTCCATCAAATCTTGAAGAGACATTTCTCTTCATAACTATATTTAATTATAAATTACTATTACTAATGGTTATAACCTAATTATTTATTATTTTATTGTTGTAACATTTCCTTCCCCTTAGGAAATATTTTTCCTCAAAGCTTAGATTGTTGTTGTCATCTTTTCATTCTCGTTTTGTGTTGAAACAAGGTCATTACTTCCTTTATGTATTTTTTATAACTTATATTAGGTGTGTGCTTGGTATTTACACAATATCTTGTCATTTTCCTTTCATTTTTAACTTGAATTTGTACTCCATTATGTTTATTATTGTTGTCCCTAATTATTTACTATTTTATTGTTGTAATACACAGTGTAGAGATGCATTAATTGATCCAACTTGTTTGGTGCAGCTCCTTGTAATTAAGAAGTCATCCACATACAGTGCAATAACTTGTAATACATCATAATTTTGTGGAAAATATACATTTGGATCAAACTTGCATTGAATGAAACCAATCAAGAGAAAAAAACTATCCATTTTAGCATACCAAGCCTTGGGGGCTTGCCTGAGCCCATAGAGTGATTTCTTCAACCTGCAAACAAGTGAAGGATCCTATTGGAAACCTTCAGGTTTTTGCATGTATATCTCTTCCTGTAGCTCACCATGTAATAATGCACTCTTGACATCCATATGGTGAACCTCCCAAGCTTTACTAGCAGCACTGGATAAAACTAGCTTGATTGAATCCATCTTTGCAACCGGTGCAAAGGTCTCGGTATAGTCCACTCCTTGGACTTGATAGAATCCCTTGGAAACTAATCTGGACTTATATTTAATATCAGAACCATGTTCATCAACTTTGGTTCTAAATAACCACTTACATTGCACAAGCTTCCTCTTGGGAGGAAAGGGAACCAATTCCCATGTTTCATTCTCTTGTAGGGAATTGAATTTCTCTTGCATGAATGATTTCCACCTTGGATCATGAAAATATTCCTTATATGAATGTGGATGATATCGAATCATCATATATCAGTGCTCAACAAGAGAAATTTCACTTGCATAATAAGTATTGTGAAATTGGGATCTTGTTTTCCTAGGATCTAGAGGATTGCCTGCTAAATCCCCAACAACTTATATAGTTTTCTCAACCCATTTGGGCCTTGAAGGTGAGTCATGTACATAAATTTCATATTCATCCATGTCACTATTAGAATTATCAGAAAAAACAGATCTTGAATCCATGTCACTAAAAGAGTATTCCCCCGGTGCTAGCTCAAAATATGGTATGATCTCCTCTTCGAATTGCACAATAATCTCAATGAAAGTATTGTGTGTTGTATCAAAGAGATTATAACCCTTTGTGTCTTCACTATATCCAACCATGATACATTCTTTTCTCTGTGGCTGCAACTCCTTCCTCTTTTCTGATGGAACTCGAGCCCATGCCCTTGAGCCAAACATTCTGAAATGTGAGACATTTGGTTTGTGGCAAAACCAAGCCTCGTAGGGAGTTTTTCCTTTGATTGATTTATGTAATTCCTTGTTCTTAACATATGTAGCACAATTTATGGCCTCATCCCATATCTTGGGACTTATATCCTTTTCCTCAATCATGCATGTGGCCATCTCTTTGAGAGCCTTATTTTTCCTCTCTTCCACACCATTTTATTGTGGTGTGTAGGGGACCGAATGTTGCATTTGGATGCCACATTCCTCACAAATATTCTATAGATTTTTATTGACATATTCTTTAACATTATCAGTCCTAAGGATTTTAATCCTATTCCCACTTTGGTTCTCCACTAAGGAATTCAAAATATTCAATGTATCAAAGAATTCTTTTTTTAACTTAAGGAAGTATACCCAACAAAATCTCGAGTAGTCATCTATGAAAGTGAGGACATACCTTGATACACCATAGGAGGGAGTGGAAATAGGACCAATGAGGTCTGAATGTACCAATCCAAGTTTTTGTGTGGTTCTCCTTGCCTTACCCTTATCATAGCTGCACTCTAGATGCTTTCCCACCACACAACCAATGCAAGCACCATTTGAAGACTTAACATGTGGAAGCCCTTCCACCATGCCGTCCTTGTTCAGTGCTTGAAAGTATTTGTAATTCATGTGGAAAAACATCTCATGCCATAGCTTGGAGGTCTAATTGGAATGATATAGGAGTTCTTTCCCTATGGATTTAGAAATAAATTTTGAGAACTTATACATTCTAGCTTGGTGATCTACATACCCCAATGCCACAACTTGGCCAGAGGATATTTTTGCTATCTCTACCAAATCTAGAGTAAATGTTACTCTCTTGGTTGCTCCTGTATGTTTCATTTGGTATACTGAGAATAAATGTGCTTCCAAATTAGGTACATAGAGGAAATCAATGAAATATACATGGTGTCGGTCAATCCTCCCAACTCCTTTGGTATGGATATCAGAGTCATCTCCCATTCAAAAAGATGGGCCACTATTCGAATGCATAGAGGACAGATATATATGATGGAAGCCATATGTCTATATGCCCATGAATCAATAATGAAGGTGAAGGGATCAGAATAACCTTCTACCAAGGAATGGCATTTCTCCTTGTTCTCATAACCTGAGCTATCATCTTTCTTCCTTATGCTATCTGGGATAGGGATGTTGTTTTTCTCTAGTAGCTGTGCCATCATGTCAATGGTATTATTCATGCAAGGGCTATCTAGATTCCATCCCTTATGGAAATAGGTGCACTTGGATTTATCCTTTCCCTTCTTGTCCTTATCCTTAGGAGGATTTGAACCCTCATCAGTGGTTTTGGGTTTATCTGGCTTCTGTTTCTCTAATTGCTTCTAATTCTTTTCCTTCTTCTTTCCTTTGGAGGAATTTGAAACACCCATAGACAAATATTGATATATTCTTGCTTTGATGGTGCCCATTTGAACTAGTTTGTCTTGCTCCTAGGTGAGGGACTCCATGAAGCTGGCTAGTGTTGCCATTTTCCAGTTTTGAATAATCAGTTTGCTAGAAAGGAATGTGCTAACAAACACTGAATATTATTGCCCCAACTTCAAAAGGATTGACAATATCAATTGTTCTTTCTTCTTCTCAATTCCACACTACTTTCTTTGAAGTACTAGGGACTTGATTTTGGTGAATAACTCCTGGATAGTGTCAAACTGCGTTGGGATTAGGCTAATGAGCTCATTTTCAAGCTGGTGTCCCTCAAATCATCAATTTTCCCAAAGACATATTTGAGCTTATGCCACACCACATTTGGTGTTGTCAAACTGTCAACATGAAATAGAATCTCTCTTGAAATGCTTAGACATAGCAATCTAAAGGCCTCATCAAGTCTATTGAAGTATTTTGACTTCTCTACTATAGAGTTTGGTTCCACTTCTGTACCCATGGTGACCTTGTAGAGACCCTTATATCTCAGTTGAATGACCATATCAACCTTCCATTCAAATTAATTCAATGGAGTGAGAAAGATGTGGTTTTCCTCCATCTCTTCTTGTGCCAGTGGTGAGATTTTGTTGAAAGTTCCTGTAAAAACAATCAAATTTTATCTTGAAAATCTCTCAAAATGCAGCTCAAACAATCAAAATTGATATGAAACTCCAATAATATTTGATACCATGTGAAAGTTTTATCTACAACATGATCTAGGAGCCCAATATACTCTCACAATTTGAAGTACTTACAAAAATCAGCAAAAATATTGAAAGGGGAACGATTTTACATACAGATGTGAACAAAAACTGGATATTATTGAACTTTATAACATATTAATATGTTAAGAATAGGTTTATATTACATATGGATAAATTCATGAGGATTAGGAAGCCAAATATGACTGTAAATGTGACATGGCCAAAATTCGCCTCAATCCCCCCTAGGTGGGCCAAGCAAGCTCCAACTCATCCCAAACAGTCACAAACCAAGGTGTGTACATGGCTTAAGTGTGTTGGGGAAATGATGACTCGATGGCATGCGTGGGTGAGAAAGTAGAGGTGCGTGGGAGGCTCTAGGTGACAATAAATGCTCCTAGGAGAGCCAAAATGGACAAAATTACACATAAGCGACCCCTAGTCAAACCCAAATCACCCAAATCAAGGATGTAGCACCACAAGGAATCAAATGAGGGCACACATTTTTTGGGTTGACAAAATGTAGCGCTGGTGCATGTGTGAAAGGCATGGAAATAACGAGTTCACCTCCAAGACAAATTCCCCAAGTCTAAACCATAGCAATTTAATGCTAAGAAGCAAATGAAATTGACTAAGGTTATAAACCAAGGTACTAAGTATTGGATTAATTTTGTAACAAATAGAAATCAATGAGTTGGAAATCATACCAAATAAATCATCACGTTATTTTACCTATGATTCTTGTTGAATCTAGGTGTCTTTTCTTTATATAAACATAGTCCAAGAAAGATAGCAATTTCCATCAATATCATCTCCTGTCGTATGACCCAAAAATACATGAACTAATTTTCACAAACCAAATAAGTTTAAATTTTAATTCGACTTCCAAAAGGAATTTCAACCCCATTAAAGTTTAGTTCAGCTTCCAAAACGTATTCCAACCCCATTAAGGTTTAATGTTAACTTCAGCTTCCAAAAAGTATTTCAACCCCAATAGAAAAACAATTAATGATCTAGAAAGCACATCAAGGAAATCACCCCAATAGGAAGAAAACAAAATGAGCTAGAATACATACCAAAGCATTCATTGTGCTAGCTTACTGATATGGTTGAATCCAGGTGTAACATACCTAGTGTCACATTGGATTTAAAATAAAAATTATAATACATAATTGCATATTAGCTACATGTATACATTTGAAAAGTGCATAATCATTATAAGTATATAACATAATTTAAATCCCATAAAATCTCATAACAAAACATAACAAAAAAAAACATAATAGCGGAATCATATGATAATCTATAGACTTTTACATGTACGAAACATAAGTCAACATTTACTATGCAGTAAAACTCTAATTTAAGTAAATTGCATGATTAACTCCATACAATTAGAGAAAAGTATTTTTTTTAAAGTTTTAATTTTGACATGCCTTAATTTATTTGATTACCATATTATTAATACAAAGTTAAATAATAATTGGACACACCCATTTTTTGATACTTACCACGTAGTAGGAAATGCTTTAAGAATAAGTGGAGTATAATTCACATAAAAATAAAGTTAAGACATAATTACATAATTATATCGTTTTTACTAAACATAATTTCTAGAGCATGTTAGGTTGCGGCTTAGAATATAATATATCCAAAACTTTCCCTATAAAAAGATAATTCTTGGGAACTTAGACACTTTGTAATAAACTGTGACAGAGTGAACTATGAAAGAGGGAACTATGACGGAGTAAAGAGTGACAGAGTGAATTATGATGTAGTGAACTGTGAGTGAACTGCTATGGAGTGAACTAAGACACATCGAACTTCCACAAGTGAACTTGGACACAAGCATATAGAATTAATTCTAAACATTTCCTTAATACAAATAAATTCAATAAGTGAACTTAGACACAAGCATATACAAATTACGCCAGACATTTCCTTAAGGAAAGGAAATTCAATAAGTGAACTTGGACACAAGAATATAAAAATTATGCCAAACATTTCCTTAAGATAGGCATAATTCAGCCATAATTCTACTTGAGAATATGAATATTTTGGTCGCGTGAAGGAGGAAGTTGCGACGTAGGAGAAGCTATGACAGAAGTATCCACGAGGGAAAAGTTCACGAAAGAAGGGAAGTTGTGACAATATCAGTTATGATGAAGGGAACCATGATAGAAGAAGACGTGCAGCGGTTTAAAAGGGAGTCCCAAGAAACGTGGGTAAGAAGTTAGTTAGGATAATACATGATTTGGGGAATAAAGCATCTTTGTGTTTTGGGTTGATAGTTCCTACTGAGAATTTTAAATGAATGTACACGAATATGAATGACAACCTATCAGCTAAATGAATGGAGTTGATTGACTACAACATGTAAGAGTGTATGAAAGGGAGAACCCAAGCTATGTGCAGGTTAGAAATATACACTCTTGGTTGGTCTTAGTTAGTCATTTTATCTGTTGTTTGTTGGTAGAGTCCTAGAGAAGACAGAGTCAATCTAGGCTATGTGCGGATCAACAATAGGGTGAAGGAGAGGAAAATTTAGAGACTTGAAACTAGAGAACATGAGAGGAGAGAAAATCCTGTATAGATTGTAGAAAATATCTAGAATAGAGTCTGCAAGATGAGTGCACAGACAAAAGGTGCCATATATTTCTCATTCCATATGAAGAGTGTCTTTGTGGTTTGTCCCAGATGGGTTTCCATGTTAAATGTTTTTTATGTGTATATTTGATGAATGTTCTTACGTCGAATGAATGTATGTTGTGAAATATTTCATGTGTATTTTCTTACAAATGAGTCCTTATATGCATATGTCTCACTGTTGTTAGATGGAATCGCTAATAAGGAATTATATTAACTGTTGTAATATCGGTCGACGGATAAGTAGAGTAATATATTGAATGCACACAATAACATTGATTAATATAACCACTGGCTTCAGTCAAGCAAGGTAGTAAGGTTCCAAGGAAGAGGAAATCCCCACACAATTGCAGAAAATTGGTTTTGGAAATTACCCATAAGAGATATCTCAAGTGAGACTGCATCTGCATCGCAGGTGCTATGGACTGAGCCCTACTCTGTCGGGCCAATATCTTGGGCTTTGTTGATCGACAAATAAGGGTCTGAACCTAGGTCGAAGGGAGAAACGACAAAAAATGGTTCGCTTTCCAAGACCGTGAATAATTTTGTGAGGGATATGTTTTGGCACTCGACGAAGCCAAAAATTCAAGAGTGGGTGGATTTTATAGCATCAGAGTTTGCACAAGAAGAAAGTGAAGAATTGCAGTTGAATCCGACAAAATGGTTGGAGTGATACCTCTATACAGATATTCATGAAATTTTCTTTTGCAATTTCCCTATTTTGTTTTATGAGTGGTTGTTGAAGCTAACAACCGAGTGAAAAAAATTCCAAGGAGGAGAACTGACAGTGTGGAGTCCTCAGCTGATTCAGTGACTGAAAAGAATCAGAAACCCCATATTTAGTGTTGTTGATTTTTGGGTTGATAGTATTTTGGGCGGATATATCACAGAAATCATCGTCAACACAATAAGGTCATATAGTGAAGTAGAAAGAAATTTTTTCCAAGGACCCAGACAAAGGTATTTGACATATTTGAAAATATGGATCAAAATGCTCATATGCAAGAAAGGGACCCTAAGAATGGAATCTGGAGAATAAAGAACCGTGTATAAAGACATGGGTTATGTCACAGAAAAAGTGCATGAAAAGTGGAGCAAAGTAAGCCAATATGTTCCCTAGTGATAACAGGATTGTAATAGAGGGTGGACATCTAAGAAGTGGAAGGATATTTCAGTTGGGAAAAAAAAGAACTATGACTAGAAGAGGGAGTTGTAGTACGAACATAGGAGAAGACTACGAGTTGACGTCGCACTTTGAAAGAGGTTCTTGAGATGAGGAAGAGGAATATCATCCTATCCTTGAAAGAGAAGAAGAAGAAGAAGAAGAATCCCCAGATCCAAAGTACGAATACGACACACCTATGACTCTGTGTATGTCTTTGGAGGTAAGGTCCATAAACTGATTTCCTAGTGGGTTTGTCAATACAAGTAATACTAACTATGGGAATAGTGGACAAGGGAGTCCTACAAGAAAAATGTTCTATCCATCAGTACCAAGGACTAATATAATGGTTGGGAATGATATTAAGCTGTTGATATTCAATGGAAATGGGCTAGAAGACCCAGGGAAACATTTGTTTCTATGTGAATCCATATGGACCATCCAACAGGTCCAAGATGAAGCAATAAATAAGGTGCTAATGATCACAACCCTGAGGGGTTGTGCACTGGAATGGTATATGAATTTCTCTGTGGTTTCGACAAAATATGCACAAAAAACACTTGACCAAATTCAAATGGGACTAATATATGAATTCAGAAATCCCAAATATGAATCTCAGTGTATTAAAGAGATTAACCAATTATCTATGGAGTCTATGTGGGACTTTGACCAAAGATTTAAGATGTTGATGGATAAAGTAAGATTCCATATGTCAAACGTACAACAAAAAGAGAAGTTCATTACAACGGTATTACCGCACATCTATATTCCCTTAATGCAACAAAATATTGCATCACAAACTGAAGCGCTAGAGTTGGCCATGAAGCTCGAATCCTCACTTGTAGGAGAGACTGGTGCAGGAATGATGCAAATTCAATCACAGTTATCCAATATTACACTCCAACTTCAAGATATTAAAAAAGGGAAGGAATTCCAAGAACAACTCTGGTGTACCAGATGCAAAATTGAAGGACACAACCACAAGTACAATTGCTCGACGTTCATGAACTATTTCACATCAGCAACGCTGAATCCTATAAATACACAAGTGATACCTTGGTGTAGAATATGCCATACTAGAGGCCATCATTCAAAAGAGTGTTATTACTTATAGAATATTGTAAGTGCACCATCTAGTTTATATTGTAAATTTTGTAAATCAGTAGGCCATGATGAGAAGGAATGCAGAGCATTCCAGCTACTGGAGGAGAAAATGGTTGACACCTATTTAATGAAGAATGAAGAGGAGATGAAATTTGAGTAGGATCAATCTCAATATCCACAAGCCGCAGTATCCTCATCCCTAGTATTCATAGAATCAATACCTGCACCAACAATACCCTCAACCTTGCGGGGTGGAAATTTTTGAGGTCGAGGACAAGGAGAAGGATTTGGTCATGGAAGAGGACAAATAATATGTTATAATTGTGGGAAACTAGAAAATTTTGTCAGGGATTGTGCAAGCCCTACAAAGACATGTTCATATTGCAAATATTTTGATCATACCATGAAACAATTTCCGTAGTTGATTGCAAAGTGGTAGGATAGAAATGTGGGAAATCCATACCCTATACATAATCCCAATTTGAACGCAAACCAGAATATTCAAAAGGTATATGTTGAGCTGAGGGAACCAAATATTGTTTTCGTAACAAGGGGAGGTGTTGCGACTGGAGAAGACTAAGAAACACAGAATCAACAATTGCAGGTCCAACCAGAAACACAAAAGAAAATGTCATTCGATGCCCAAAAGAAAAGGAAGTGTTCTTGGATATGTGACCAGAATTTGTTGATAAGAATCAAGCATCGAAATATGCTACTACATTACGAAGAATACCAATGGATATGATTGAAAGGTTTGACTAGCTATTACAAAATAAACTGACAAGAAGGGTTAGTAATCTTAAAGATTTTTTTAAAATTTCTTATCACCAATACACGATAAAGATGTTATTGTATAATTGACAGCTCTAATAGAATGACCTCAACAAAGAGTTGCAACCAGACAAAAGAGTTAACCATGTGGGACAAATATTAAATATCATTCGCGAGTTAAGGATGAATTCCCATATAGGAGAATACAATATGGACTATATTATCCTAGACTTGGGATCTGATGTCAACATTCTGACAAGACAAACATGGGAAAGCATGGGGAAACCATGACTGTAGTGGTCTCCCTTTCAAATCATATTAGTAAATAATTCAAAAGTCCTACCTATCCGTCGACTGACTCAAGTGCATGTTGAAGTAGAAGGCTTGAAAACATATGTTGACTTTGAAGTAATCGACATTGTCAATGACACAAACCCATATCCTACACTTTTGGGGGTTGAATGGGTCATTAATAAACAAACCATCATCAATTTTAAGAAAAACAATATTAACATTTGAAGATTCAAATCTAAGGGTGGTCGCACCAATTGATCCTCTAGAAGGTCATACATATGTTGATCCAATAAATAGTGAAGGACAAGGTGATTATCTAAACCATATTTATAACATCACATCTGCAAGGGATGATTATGTAAATCCATCAACTGATCAAAATATTAGTTAGCCGAGTATTAGTTTCTATACATCAGATTCTAGTGAAGCATTAATGGAAAATGGGAAGAATAGGATGCGTGAAGTATCCATGAGAAGGTGCGCAAGAATTACACAGTTTATGTGACGGGTAGTAATTGAGGTAAGTGATATACCCACATATGAAGGTTTAACTAACCTTGCATATTTTCTAATAGAGTTTGAAGAAAAAGTCATAGAACATCAATGCTTGCTTGCCCTAAACTTTGCACTGAAAGCTACACCCTCCATATGGTGGGACGCACATAAAGAATCTATCTCTTAATGGACACAATGTTGAATATTGATGGAGATAAGATTCAGATAAGAGATCAACTATATTGGTCGAAAGTATACAGTACTGACTAATACTGTAAAATATATAGAGTATTTTCATGCAACCTGGGAGGCCAGCCTGCGATAGGAATGGGTTCATCAGTTCATACACACATTAGACACGATACCAAGGAATTGGTATACATCAATTGAATTGAGACAAGGGACTATTGAATGGGATGAATTAGGTATTATATTAATACACACATTTTAATTTTATAATTATCACCTGTCTATTGATGCTACATTGCAAGTAATCAAGGAAAAGATATTTGAAGATATTCTTGTCGCAATGACAAACTTCAATCAGCGCAGCACAAAACTACAACACTAGATGGACTGCTATAATGTGATGGGAGAACCTGATGATGATGATCCACTCGAAATTAACATACCTAAGTTTGAAGGTATGCGTGCAGTGGAAGGGTTCGGTATTTCTAGTGACCAATTTATGAATCCACTAAAAGTCAAGAAAATCAACATTGGATCCCCATAGAATCCAAAATTTTCCCATACTGGAGATTATTGGGATGACGAAATTGTCGAGAATATCACTGGCCTATTGCATGAGTTTCAAGATCTGTTCCCTATGAAATTATCAGAGATGAAAGGGATGGTCAGAGACCTTGGAAAAATGAATATACCTTTAAATCCTGATGCAAAACTATCAAGAAATGACCATATCGATTGAATCCATGGTATAAAGAAAAAGTCAAGGAAGAGTTGGACCGAATGTTGGATGTAGTATCATAGAAACTATAGAAGAATCAAAGTGGATCGGTCCGATAGTAGTGCAAGACAAAAATACTACTAGCGAAGTGTATATTTTTGTCGACCTAAGAAAATTGAATGATGCTTATTTACATGACCCATTTCTGACTTCATTTATAGATGAATTACTGGAGAGTGTCAGGGGTCAATAGATTTACTCATTTACTAATGGGTTCTCTGGATACCATCATATTATAATAAAAAATGAAGATTGACACCAAACAACATTTGCGACGTAGTGGGGTTGTTTCCAATACATGGTAATTCCCTTTGGACTCAAGAATACTCCTGCTATTTTTTCCAAGATAGTAGTGGTTTCCTTCAAATATTTTATTCATAAATTTATTTAGGTCTACTTCGATGATTGGATGGTGTTTGGGCTCATTAAGGATCATATTGAGAGCCTCAAGATGATTTTGGAATGTTGTCACTGCTATCAAATTTCGTTGAAATTAAAGAAATGTATCTTATGTGCCACGTTTGGAATTTTGTTTGGTAATGTGGTTTTCCACAATGGAATCTTGGTTGACCCTCCCGAAATTGCGATCATCATCAGCATACCACCACCTACCATAGTTAATAAATTGAGAGAAAAATTGGGACATACAGGATACTATCAAAAATTTATCAAAGGATATGTTGAGGTGACTGCTTTGATGGAGAAGTTATTGAGGAAAGCTGTTAAGTTCTAGTGGACAGAAATTTGTAAAGAAAGTCTGGACACTTTAAAGAAAAAGATGGTTACAATGCACATAATTGTATTTCCTGAATAGAAAAAGGAATTTCATGTACATGTCAATGCATCATCTTTCACACTTGGCATGGTACTAGTACAACTTGACGAAGGTTCAATAGATCATCCTATTACCTTCACCAGATTTTTTTTTATCAACAACAGAGAAGAACTATACCATGGAAGAAAGAGAAGGACTAGCTATTTTATATTGTCTGCATAAATTTAGACATTATTTAGTTGGTGGACATTTCAAAATGTACACATATCATTCAACCTTGAAATACTTGGTCAATAAGCCAGTTTTGGGAGGGAATTTTTGCTGGCGGCTTCTCCTTTTTCAAGAATTTGACTTTGAAGTTATTGTTAAATTGGGCCGACTGAATTCAAGACCAAACCATCTGTCGAGGATCGAAAGTGGTGAAGAACCTTGTAACCTCAATGATAGTCTCCTTGATGTACAATTATTTGAGATAACAATTTTTAATGACCATTACAAGGACATCATACAATTTTTTAGTATGGGCTATGGCTTGGTTGAAATCACTAATAAGAAGAAGAAGAAGTTAGTTGTGTGAGATGGAGAATTCTATTTGATCGCTAAATATTTATATAAAATGGGCCCCAATGAGATTCTTTGTCGCTGCGCCTTGGGATACAAGAGACCAATGATACTAAATGAAGCGGATGCTCGTGTCACAGGAAGCCATTTTGCTGGAAAAGCTACAATGCGAAATATATTGGAAGTAGGATTGTGGTGGCCCACCATACATGTGAATGCCCGAGAATAATGTAACAATTATGATGTCTGTGAAAGTACTAAAAAGTCGTCGTGACGAGATGAAATGCCATTAGTACCCAAAAATAACTTTGCAGACATTTGAAAAATGGGTCATTGATTTTTTGGGCCCTATTAGTCCAACAGGGAAGTGCACAAGTGCAATATATATAATTACTCCAATTGACTACCTAACCAGATAGGATGAAGCAGCGCTAGTAAGAAATTATACTATTGCGACTGTTGCTAATGTTTTGTTTGAAAATGTTGTGACTAGATTTGGATGCCTGAAAATTTTGATAAGAGACTAAGGAAAACACTTTGTCGATCAATTGATTGAGGAACTAATGGAAGAATACCATATCCAGCATAGAAAAACAGTACATATCACCCTGAAGTGAATGGTGTTGTAAAAGAATTTAACAAAATCCTGGAGAACTCATCGAAAAAGATTTGCAATGTCCAAAGAGATGACTGGGATCATAAAATTTCTATAGTACTATGGGAATACCGTACGAATTGTAAGAAGTTGACAGGTTGAACTCCATTTCACTTGGTATATGGACAAGAAGTTGTGACATCGATGGAATAAATTGTACACAACCTAAGGATTATTGTGATCACAAAAAATGATAGGTATTGACAGTGTCAAGGAAAGACTTTTGCAGTTGATACAATTGGAAGAATACCATTTTATTGCAGGATATCATCAAAAAGTTGAGAAAGAACGACAAAACGTATGGCATGATCTCCACTTCAAGAATTGACAATTTTAGGTCGGATGACTTTTTCTTCTATATGATAGTAAATTATAGAAGCATTTGGGAAAGCTAAAAATGCACTTGTTAGGACCATATATTGTAATGCATATCAATGATGAAGGAGTAGTGCAACTAAAGAATTTAAAAGGAACACATGTCAAAGGATTGATGGAATTCTCCTAAATCATTATCAGGATATTTGTCAACTGAGAAAAAAAAAAAAAAACCTTTGGTTTGATCGCAGGATACGAGCTGTCATAGAGAAAGGAAAAGTATTGCAGACTCTTTGTTTGTCACAAGAGGATAAATGATGGCAAATAAAATCCATTTATCGCACCAAAACAAATCTTTTGAAGGTTGAATAGAAGTCGTAGGAAGAGTGTTGTTGTCACAAGTTGAACTAGAGTCGTAGAAAAGATAGCTGGCCATAATTAATTTAAATTGGAATAGATTTTGGTGGTGTGATTTTTGGTCACTTCCATATTTATTGCATAATAAATACCACTGACGTGGAAGGTGAGTGGCGGCATGCATAGAATTTTCCTAATAATCATTTGAACGACCAACCCATGTGATGAAAAGTACAGATACTCTTCCATTAATTGTCCGCTCATGCAGAGGACTGACTAAATGAACAGATAGATGTTATCGCCTTCACACCCAAGTTTCATTTAATTTTGTTTCATTTGAAAGAGATATTTCTATCTTCAACTGCAAGAGTTGAAGTGATTTTCCCACATAGCATGGTTATTTTGATTTCCAATACTAGTACATTTGTAGAATCTAGTGTCGAGACTGCATCACCCACACTCATTATGGAAGAAACTACCAGATATGTCCCACCATAGGCCATGGATGCAAAAGAATATAGAAAAATTACATTCATCCCTGCAGTAAGGTTATGGCTAGATTCACATGGCTCATCAATGGGGAAGCGCTTTGGAAACCGTAAGAAGATAGCACCACCACCACCACCGGAGGAGGAGAAAGAAATAGGTCTATGCTTATGTTTCCATTGTATATTCCACTAAGAAAAGATGATGCTCATAATATTAAAGTTCCAAAGAATGCATGGTACCCATTGGTAACACCAATTACATCAAAAGGACTTCAAGTATGGCAGAACATACTTCCAAGTCTCAAGAAGATGACCTTTGTCGACCATGACATATGGAGATTTTTAGAGTTGGACATGAAGAACTACATGCTTTCTGTACAAGATACACAGGATGGACCGAAGTTCCTAGTTCCAATGGAATGGGAAAGAGGAATGGACCAATTAAGTTTACCGTCGTTGATGTATAAGCTGCATTTCGGCTGAACCACATAGATAAATGCATGTGTTAAATAGTTATTGGTATTAGTCCATGTTGTTTACCTATGTCTGGACCACAAAAATTATGTGGATGTTGAGATTATAGCAGTAATTACAAGGCTTCGACTTGCAGGCATAGACCCAACGCCATCTTTCAAAAAATACCAGGACACTCTAATGATGGACAAGTTAAAATATAAGTATGGTTTGACCATAGATACCAGAGGGTTTTTAATCGCCTCCATCAATCACCACATTTTTTGGTTCACAGCTAAGGTTTTAGCTACCAAGTTGGTACATAAGATGCGACCAAACCAATGTACTACAAGAATGATTACAGCGGTTGAACTCTGTGCGGTGGGGGTTTCAATGAATTGGTCTCACTATCTACTAGATGAATTGTAAGAAGATGTGGAGGAATTGTAGGATAAAGGTAACACATTCCATTATTCATGGTTACTTATTCTGATTTCATTTGTCACATGGGCAGAAGCAACAAACTACTAGGAGGTAGATATACCAGTTTGATGTCGAGGAGCTCGATACCAAAATATATAGTTCAAGAAATATATAAAGGATAGACAAAGAGACAACAATGTACAATTCATTTTGCATGGAGAGGACCTACGATATCATGTGAGAAATCAAGCAATAATTATGGAGGAGACCATTCAATGGTTTAAAAACATTGTTAAGTTTATAATTGGGCCCCATCATATCTCATTGCAGCTATGACACGACCCACACCACCAATGGTTAGAAAAAAAATACTTTCTATCTAAAGAAGAAGTTGAGGCCATTACCTAATATTGGTTGGAATAATGGTGAGTCCCTTTCGCTGATGACCTACTATCTACAGAAGAAGGCCTATGATAGAATGATCCACCGACACAAAAGGATGGAAAATAGGGAGGGGACCCACCACAAGAAAAAAATATTTGCAAAATTCTCCCATCCCTCCCCATAATGATTCTAGTATAACACCAACATATCTAGTAGTGTGATAAAAGAGGAATACGATAGAGATGCTTGAGACAAGGCATAAGAAAAGAAAGGCTGACAAAACAGAAGGAATTGTTAGCCTTACTAGCAACAATTTTACCCTTCTAATGAAAGCAATGATAGAAGTTGCTACACAAATATTGAATAAAATGGATGAGTGCCAAGAAGAGCTCATAGGTAGTATTGAAAAATGACTAGAGACCACAACTGACAGTAAAATAAGTAAAATAAGTATGGGTAGTGGTCAACTACAGACCACAAATGACAGTGGCATGGGACCTAGATGGCTCATACAACAAAGACTCAAAAGGTGGGATAAGCACTCGACCTAGGGACCGTAGAGATGAATACCACCGACAAAAACTTGGGGTATTCCACCATATATTCTTCTCAAATGTCAATGTATGAATATTATGCAATACAAAATTCCACAGTGGCAAAAATGACGGTAAAAGAAGTTGCACTGATTAAGAAATTTAGAGCATCGAATAAGACTCTTAGTAAGATGAAAAAAACAATTGAAAAAACTGAGCTAAAATCCAAAACCTAGGAAGAGGACAGGCTCCAGCTTGACACGTCTGTAACACTTGCTTGCAACAATTTTGTAGATGAAGGCATAACAAATAAGATGTTTGCAAAATCCAAGGTCATTCAACTTTGTGAAAGAGTAGAGGACCTTGGAAAAAAGTTCATGGAGTTGGAAGCATAGCTAACAACCAATACACCACCAAAGGTGTTGGAAGAAAGAAGTAAAACAACAACAAAGGCTATGAAGAAGATAGAATAAGTAGAGGCACTATGTGCCAAGGTAGCCAAATAAGTTTCTCAGACATGGGAATCTTTGATTGATGATGAGGAGATAGAGAAATTAGCAAAAGAGATGCGCACTACTGAGACATAGGCGAACCAAATGAAGAACGAGATGAACAAATTTCCCTTAGCATAGAAAATTGCTAATGCTACTAAGATGAAGAAAATACAGCAGTAAGTCGTAGCATTGCGAACTCAACAACAACAGAGGATTGACAAAGTTGTAGAATTGAAGGTAGAGGAAGAAAGAGTTACATGCATTATTCATCTTGTATAGTATAAAGTGTGGCATGAATTAGAGTAAGAATGACTTACAATGTCGAAACAAATCAGTTCCTACCTTGTGGACAATTTACTGAAGGTAGAAGAAGAGGTGTGATAGGGAAGAGAGAAGATACATAAAATATTCCAAGATTTTCAAAGTAAGTTCATCACAACAGAAGATTTAGATTAGCATGGTTCAGGATGAGAAACAAGTGATTTTTGGGGGCCTGTTGGCCCTAGGAAAAGATAGGTAGAATTCAGCCAGAATTATTCTCGGTAATAGAATATTTTGGTCACATGAAGGAAGAAGCTTCGATGTAGGAGAAGTTGTGACAAAAGCAGTTGCGAGGGAAGAGTTCATGACATAATGGAAGCTATGATTATATCAACCCGATGGAAGGAACCACAATAGAATAAGACACGCAGTGGTTCAAAATGAAGGCCCAAGAAAATGTGGGAAAGAAGTCGGTTAGGATAATGCATGCTTTGGGGAATAAATCATCTTTGTATTTTGGACCAATAGTTCCTACTGACAGTTGTAATTGAATGTACGAGAATATGAATGAAATTATATTGGATAAAAGACTATGGTCAGTTGACTATGACATGTAAGAGTCTATAAAATGGAGAACCCAAGTTGTGTGCATGTTAGATAGGTACACTCTTATTTGGTTTGTGTTAGTCATTTTGTCTATTGTTTGTTTGTAGAGAAGAGAGAGTCTATCCAGGATTTGTGCGGATCGACAGTAGGGTGAAGGAGAGGAAACTTCAGATACCTAAGACTAGATAATGTGAGAGGAGAGAGAATTATTTATAGATTATAGAGAAGATCTAGAACAGAGTCTGCAAGCAAAGTGCATAGACGAAATGTGTCATATATTTCTCATGCCAGCTGAAGAGATCCTTTGGGTTTTTTCCCAGATGGGTTTCCACATTAAATGTTGTCTATGTGTATATTTGATGAATGTGCTTATGTCGAATGAATGTATGTTGTGAAGGAGTGCATGTGCATTTTCTTACGAATGAGTCCTTATATGCATATTCTGCACTGTTGTTAGTTGGAATCGCTAATAAGGAATTATATTAACTATTGTAATCTCTGTTGATGGATAAGTAGAGTAATATATTGAATGCACATAATAATATTAAGAAATATAACCATTGAATTTGGTCTATCAAGCTAGTAAGCTACCAAGGAAGAGGAAATCCCCACACAACTACATAAGCTTGGCTCTGGAAGTTACCCATAAGAGGTATCTCGGGTGAGACTGCATCTGTTTCATAGGTGCTGTCAAATGATCCCTGCTCTGTCAGGCCAATAACTTGGGCTTTGTTGATATACAAACAAGGGTATGAACCTAGGTCGAAGGGAGAAATGTCAACATTCCTCAAAATATTTATTTTCCCTATTATTAAAACAAGGAAAAGGAATTTTATCCATTATTAATATTTTTATACTATTTCTTAGTAAAAGCATCACAGTAAGTACTTCACAATAAGCTATTCATCATAATTACTTCGCAGCAAGTAATGTTTTGGAATTGTCCAATATGAATTACATAGTCATAACTTGGGGAAATTAGTTTTGTACTTAAACATTTCTCAATATAAACATTATTCCATTTTTTAAAGTAAAACGTTCATTAGGACAATGAAAATGCATTAACTTCGAAAGGTGGGGTTTTCAAAACATAATTAGGAAACATTTTCCATATTTTTTGAAAGTCATGAAATATAAAAGAAATCTTATTTACTATTTCGTCCCATGGGATTTCACAAGAAAACCCTATGATTCAAAAAATTGTAATTTAAAACCAAAAAACACTTATTCATTTTTTCCTTGGTACTTGTAAAATAATCAAACTTATACTTAGACCATGACATAAAAATTCAAACAATTTTTAAATTAGTCATTTATCCCGGAGTTTTTAAAACAATAAAACCACTCAATTCAAAACACATAAAACATGTCTTAACACAAGGTATTGTTTACAATTTAATTAATAAACAAAATTAGGACTTAATCATTTACTTTACTTTGAGCTTCCACACAAAAGCTATGTCACAAACATTTAATGTTTTTCAAATAAACCAAATCAACCTATAGTTTTAATAAACCTAAAAAACATGTGTTTTACAATATTGCTATTAGGCATAAAGGGTCGAACAATTCTTCGACACAAACATCTAAACATTGTTAAATAATTTTACCAAATTTTTTATTTAACTAGGAGCTATCTTTTCCCAAATAAAATAACTTCAACATATGATTTCAACCTGGAAATTGTTTCCACATGGAATGAATTTGACTTTTAACTTAAATAAAGAACCGACATGCATAAAATTTCCATGAATTATCGCATAGTTAATCTTGCACATATTTCATACCCATGAATTAAACCAAGTAAAAATGAATTCATAATTAGCATCCAAACTTAGAAAATTTAACAAGGAAATCATGCAAAAAATTTATGAGTCAATAATTGAATACCATCTCATAAATTAAAACACAATTTCCAGAACTACAAAAATACTTGGAGTGGGAAACTGGATTTGTGGAAGCCATGCTCCACCCATCCTTATTAGTTTTTGCTCATTAATACCTCAATAGAACCCACTCACTCAGTCTATCCATCAAAATGTTGATGATGTGTTGTACTAATATTTAATTTAGTACCAAATTCCTTAAACAATCCTTTCCAAAACTTCAAAGTGAATTTTGGATCACATTCTAAAACTATTGCCTTAGGTATTCCATGTAACCTAGAAATTTCTTTCATATAAACCTATGCAATCTTGGTTTCTTTAAAAGTTGATTGAACATGTACAAAGTGGGTTGACTTTGTTAGTTTATCAACCACCACCATGACATAATCATGTTGCTTCTGAGTTCTTTGCTACTTGGTAATAAAGTATATGGTTACTATGTCCTACTTCCATTATGGAATATGCAATGTATGGAGTAGAATAGAAGGATTCGTATGCTTTGCTTTAACTTTCTGGATTTCCAAACATCAGGAAATATACATAGCCATTTCCTTCTTCATACATGGACAATAAAATTACTTCTTATATATTTTTAAGGTCTTCTAATACCATGGATTTCCTACATATGGTACATTGTGAATCTATTGTATTATTATCTTCTTAAGTTCACTTTCAGTTGGCACATAAATTCTTCCATTAAACATAATAAGTCCATCTCCAGTTGTTTGATTACTTAGAAAACTTTACAGGTCTTCTACTTGATTGCAAGGTTGTTGAAACATGTTGAGAATCATTATATAACCTCAATGTCTCATGCAATTTTACTTTAGGTATAATTTCCAGTCATTGATGGTTGAAATTTGCATTCGCTGGCCTCTTCTACTGAGTGCATTTGCCACTCTATTCTCCTTCCCTTTTATGTACTTGATTTCAAAATTGAACTCACTTAAGGATTCAATTCGTCTATCTTTCCTAGAATTTAAATGAGGTTATTCAAATAGATATTTTAAACTATGATGATCAGTTTTTAACTCAAACCTTCTCCCCATGAGGTAGTGTCTCCACATCCGAAGTGCATGAATTATTGCTTCCAAATCCAAATCATGAGCAACATAGTTTTTATCATGTTCTTTTAACTTTCATGATTCATAAAAAAATCATGTGACCATATTGCATCAATACTCCTCCAATTCCTTCCAATGATGCATTATTGCATACAACATAATCCTTTTATGGATATAGAATAACATTGGATCTTGAGTAAGAAATTCCTTCAAAAAATTGAAACTTTCCTCACGTTTTTGACTCCAGATGAACTTTACTCCCTTATTCTGTAAAGAAGTGATTGGATTTGCAATTTAGGGAAATGCTTGTATAAATATCCTATAGTAACCTTCCAATCCCATGAATGATCTTACCTTTGTCACATTCATGGGAGTAGGGAAATATTCAATATCTCTTATATTCACACGTTCCACTACTACACCTTCTTCAGAGATGATATGACCCAAATATAGTAGTTTTTTGTAGAAAAAACACTCACTGAGTTTAGTGTACAATTGATTCTCTCTCAAGATATTCAAAGTGATACTAATATGCACTTGATGCTATTCTTTGGACTTGGAATAAACCAAAATATAATCTAAAAATACTATAATGAATTTATCCAAAAATTCCTTGAATACCCCATTCATTAAGAACATGAACGTGGCTAGGGCATTGGATAATCCAAATAGTAGTACAATGTACTCGTAATGTCCATACATGGTCCTGGAAGTGGTATTATTGATGTATTCATCATTAATGTGCACTTGGTGATACCGATATATCATATCAATATTGGAGAACACCTTTTCCCCTGTCAACTGATAAAAAAGATCATCAATCCTCGACAAAGGATATTTATTCTTGATTGTGGATTTATTTAGCTTCCTGTAGTCTACACATAGCCTCAAGGTATCATATTTCTTATTTGTGAATAGTGTTGGAGCTCCCCAAAGTGAAATACTAGGGCAGATGCACCATTTCTTCAGTAATTATTCGAACTACGTCTGCAATTCTCAAAGATACGGGGTACTCATCCTGTACAGTTCTTTAGGTGTAGGAATTTCCCCAGGTATCAAATCAGTGGTGAAATCAATGTCTCTTTTGGGAGGAAACCTAGGAACATCTTGGAAGACATCTTCAAACTCATTGAGAGTGGTCATTGCCTCTACGCATGGCTTTGTCTTAGTTGGAAATTCTTCAATGTGAATAGTGTATAGATGGCACCCTTTGTGAATGTATTTCTTTAATTGAATGGTTGAGATTTACCTTACTGAAATCGATGTAGTTATGCCATTTAATTGTACCAAATTTCTGTCCTCATCTAGGAAGGTCACAACTTTGTTGTGGCTTTCCAAAATTGCATGATGCAACTCAAGCCAATCCATTCCCATAAAAATTTCATTAGATCCCATAGGAATTATGTCCAAATTATATTTGGTCTATAATCCATTCATGGTAAATTTTTAGTCTTCAACCACTGTTGTAACTTTCATTTCGTCCATGTAGCTAGTTGCACCAATCTGTGCTTAGGAAACTTTCTTCCCTCTAGCTTGCATCTTTCAACCAAGTTATCATTAACATAACTGAATGTAGATCTAGAATTAATTAAAATTGAGGGTGGTAAATTGTTTACTCTACCTTCAATTTCTATCATTGATGACTGATGGTCTGCATGGAAATTTTCCAAAGTTGCATAAACATGTGGAATATGATGATCTTCATCCCCTACTATATATGCTTCCTTCAAATTATAAAATTTTGTTTCTTTATTCTATTTCTCAATAAAACTTCTAAGATAGTGGTCAGCTCCACACCTCCAACATTTAACTAGTGCATACTTCCCCTGTCCTTTAGGTTCATTTATGCCTGGTTCCTTTTTTGATGTGCTTGTTTGAAATAAATGAAGCATTCATGATTACCACTAAAGGGATTGAATGTATTTTTCCTCTACTCTTGCTTTACCTTCATATTACTTTTCCATCTCTTGTGAAGGTCTTTCCTATTCCTACCTTGTTCATACGGGAACTTTTCCTTCCTTATGCACTCCTTCATTGTATGTGGTTCATTATATTTAATTTTGTATTTATATATTGTTTGAATACCACTAAGGAAACACTGCATTTTTACTTTATCCTATTGGATAAAATCCACAAATCTTAACATCTCCAAAAATATCTTTTCATACTCGTCCATGGTCATGTTACCCAATCAAAGTTCAAAGAACTCAAGCATATTCTTAGCATAATACTATTGTGATAAATATTCTTACTTAAAGTATCTCTGAAATCTTTTCTAGAATAGTTTCCTCTCTTCCAAACCTTCTACTTGCTTCAATCATTCCCTCCAATAGTAGGATTTTCCTTGAAGGTTAAAAATGGAAATCTTGGTTTCCTGATTGTCTGAATAGGCATGCAATTGCAAATAAATTTTCATCTCTTGAATCCACATCTCTGCAAATTCCCCATACTTCTCTCTATTGAAGGTAGGAGGATTAAGTTTTCTTAGTTCACCTTATAAAAAAAAATTGTCTCTTTTTATTCTTCTGTTATCTTTTAGATCTATGCTTGTGATGAATTTCAGATTTCACATTTCCATGATGGATTCCCACTAAATCATGAGGGGAATTATCCCTCCTTGGACTTACATTCATGTCCCTTGAGTAATGATATCTTTTATGGATTCCTCTCTTCGAGGACTCTTCACCTTCTTTTATTTCCATGGAAGTGACCTGTTGCACCTGACTCCTTAGATGGATTAGGTTCTATATCATTATTGATTTAATTAAGTTTGTTGATCCATATAATGAAGAATCCTTCCATTTTCTTCTTGAATATATTTCAATGTCTGGAACACTTCCTTGGGTTCCATTTCACATGGATGGGAATTGGAATCTTTCCTTTGGTCATCACATAGTCTCCTTTGTTCAACAAATAGCGATATTTTAGGGCTCTGATCCATCTTGCAATTCTACCTTTCCACTACTTTGACAACCAAAAATTACAAGTCTTGGAAAAACTATATTGTTCTAACAATCTGGAAATTATCTAGTTTTGTTAGTCCACATATAAATTCATATGCATAAAGTAGTTTACACTAACCACATCGATATATTTAATGCGATCAAATATAAATTTAAATAAATTATACAACACAATTCGTTTAATGGGAAAACTTATCCAAGAGGCTAAGGGTTGAAACCTTAGCTCTGATACAAGCTGTAACACACCTAGTGTCACACTAGCCTTTAAAATAAAATAAACTATAAACTATAAATGCATATTAGCTACATGCATACATTTGACAAGTGAATGATCATTATAAGTATATAGAGGAAGCTAAGACCCATAAAATCTCATAACAAAACATAACACAAAGTAGATAATAATGGAACCACAAGATAATTTATGAGACTTTTATTCATAAATATTCATGGAAAATTGATTTGTGTACACTTATGAAACATAAGTCAACATTACCTTATTGAGCAGTAAGAACTGCACGGTAAAACTCTAATTTAAGGAACTTATGTGATTAACTCCACAAAATTAGAAAAAAGACATTGTTTTTTAAGTTTTAATTTTGAAATGCCTTAATTTATTTGCTTACCATATTATTAAGACAATGTTAAAGAATACTCTGACATACTTACTTCCTTCATAATAGGTGGAGTATAATTCATGTAAAAATAATTAAGTTAAGACATATAATTATGTAATTATATCATTTTTACTAAACATGATTTCCAAACCATGTTAGGTTTCCGGTTAGAGGAAAATATTTCCAAAACTTTCCCTGTAAAATTTTGTATTCTTGGGAACTACGACACTTTGTCATTATTTGTGACAAAGTGAACTATGACAGAGTGAAGTGCCATAGAGTGTAGTAAAATAGAGTGAGATGTGATGGAGTGATCTTCCACAGAGTGAACACTGATGGAGTGAACGTTGACAAAGTGAACTACAATGAAGTGAGCTGGGATGAAGTAAGTCATGATAGAGTGAACTATGACATAGTGAACTTCCACACAAGCATATAAAAATTATGCTAAAATTTTTCTTAAGACAAAGAAATTCAATAAGTGAACTTGGACACAAGAATATAAAAATTATGCCAAACATTTCCTTAAGATGAGGAAATTCAATAAGTGAACATCGACACAAGCATATAAGAATTATGCCAAACATTTCCTTTAGAAAAGGAAATTCAATATTTCCTCAAGATATTTATTTTTCCTATTTTTAATACAAGGAAAATGACTTTATACATTAGTAAACCTTTTATACTTACTACGCAATAAAAGCATCACGACAAGTACTTCACAATAAGTGATTCGTCGTAATTACTTTGCACCAAGTGATTTTCTAGAATTGTCTAAGATCTACTAGTAGCTATGAAAGGTGGTATTTCCATAAGATAATTAGGAAACATTTTCCATATTTTTCCAAAGTTGCGAAATATAAAATACATATTATTTACTATTTCGACCCATTGATTTTCATGGAAAACCATACCATTCCAAAACTTATAATTTAAAATCCAAAACCACTCATTAATATTTCCCATGGTATTTGTAAAATAATCAATACTTAGACTACGACATAAACATTCAACCTATTTTTAAACTAGCCATTTAACCTTGGTGTTTTCAAAACAACAAAAGCACGCAATACAAAAACCTAAAACATGTCTTAACATAAGGTATTGTTTATACTTTAATTAATAAACAAAATTAAGACTTAAGAATTTACTTTACTTTGAGCTTCGACAAAAAATGTACGATACACAAATTTAATTGAAATCATCCTATGGTTTTAATAAACCAAAACAACCTATTGTTGTTGGAAAGGGGTTGTGGATCATTAGTTGCGCAACATCATGGATGCTGCGAAAGCTCAGAAGGCATCGTGCAAGACAAAGATAGCGCGCAAGGTGAGAGATAGACTACATTTGAATATGTTGTGTCACTTTTTGTACTTTTTGACCATATTTTGTGGATATTGGTCATTAGTTGGTAGAATCAGTTAGGAGTTAGTTAGAAGTGGACCATGAATGTAAAGGCGCAAGCCTATAAATAGAAGAAGAATTGTGAAGGTAGGAGAATCGATTGTAATATGAAAATTGGAGATCTAGAGTGAGGATTGAATTGCTATCTATTTTGGATCTATGATTTTTTGCACATAAGTAATATGAAAGGATGAAGGTTGATTTGAAATACTGTTATTTTTTTCTCTTTTTGTTTTTTATTTCTGTTTCTGCAATCCAATGGTGAGTATGTACGACATGGATCTATGATGCAATGTTTAATACTTATGAATGATGTTATCTTCTTAGATATATTTGTGCGACAGTATGGTTATTCCTATTATAATTAGATACTTCTTCCATGAATGAATGATGCGGTCTGTTGGTTCTATGAATGAGTAAACAATTGGTCAGATATGATAAATAAGTGATGAATTGTTGATGCCCATAGTCCTCTTCTATTATGTGGAAACTTGGTTCCGTTAGCCCTCCCTTGAACATCTCGGGTGAGACTTCATCCACGTCGTGGGTGTTGCTAGATAGGGTAAAACCTATCTAGGCCAGTGCTTAGGGAGGTCATGAAAAGTCGAGGGTCGATGGAGTGGGAACCCCTTTCGATTGGGTTTTGTTGGTTGGGTTTGAGCCAATAAATGGTTTCATTGAAAATAGCAACGCATGCTGATGTGGTTATAGTAATTGAAAACACTATCATTGAGGGTACTAATAAGAACCACAAGATCATGGCCTCCGTGAGTGTAGCAGCTGCACAAGCCAGTTCCAACAACGTGGATCGGTTAATAGAAAGTGTATAGCATCACAAAGAAAATATGTTCAAAATGAAATATACTCTAGTTAAGGAAAGAGGAGAGGGCATAGAATTGAAAATAAACCACGATGCAATCTTATCCAAGAAGGAAAGACTCCAAAGGGAGTATCAATATTTAGAAGCAAAAAAGGATGCATTGGAGGTGAAGGTGACCATTATGGAGGGAGAGAAAAGAGATTTTGAAGACAAAATTTCAGAACTGGAATTAAGGGAATCCGCAGAAAGCCGACAAGTGGGGGAACTAAGAGCCCAAGTAGAGGAATTGGTGGCACAGAACGGATCTCTTGAAACTCAGCTTAAGGTAGCCAATGAGAGGAATCTTGGCATCACCCCTTTCCGTGACCAGGCCTGCATAATCCATAAAAACATAGACCACGTTCAAGTGAGTCTTGCAGGTGAGATATATAAGGTAAAGCTGGAAGAAACAAGATTGAATGAAATCACAACGAAGTCACTTAATTTCAGAACAAGACTAATGAAAGTCACTGAAAATGTTCAAAGCTAGTTGACCTGTATAAAAGATAACTCGACATTTCCTAAACGCTTGCTGAAGAAGACAATCAAAGGCCTAAAAATAGAAATGTCACTCCTGGAATCTTGCAGAAAAGATTCTGTAAGATTGAACAATGAAATCGAAAAGACTCTGGAAAAATGTACTAAGTTCTATAAAAATATGCACCAATTCCATGAGAGATGTGAGATTTCTTTGGCTGCAAATATCAATGACTTCCCAAACAAGGATCAACATGTGGCGTATCTATAAGATAGACTGCACGAGGATGAACAAAAAATTCATAAAATTGAAATAATCAATGAAGAAGATGTTAAAACTTGGGCTGCACAAGCTTCTGTCAACAATTATATCTTGGAGGACTTATATAGAACTACTCCAGAAAGGTTGACATGGGTGGAGACCCAGCTGGTTGTACACGAAGTGGTCATGCAAATGCTGGAGCCAATAAATTATCAGACTATCGTAGAGGAAGCTAATGCATGGGGGGAATATATTTCAAGCTTGGTTGGGCCCACTTGAAACTTTTGTCTTTTTATGTATTTTTTCATTTTGTTCATTTTGTTCTTTTTCTAGTGCAAAGCACTAAAAGACAAAATTTTGGAATTCCTAAGGTCAAGGAAGTCGATGCGCCATTGTAATTGTATTGTAAATAGAGGTAGATGGTTGAATAAATGGACTTTTCACTGGCATAATAAGGCTAGTTTATTTGTAAGAAGAACTGATTTTTTCTGCTAATAAAGAAGGACATATTTGATGGAAAAGGATTGCATGGGATTTTGCATGGATTGTGTGGAACTTCGAATGTGGAATTACTTCTATTTAGTTTTCGTACAACTATGAGACCATTCTGACTTTTATGAATTATTTCTTTAATGATGAATGGTTTTGATTTTTGTATAAAATCTCTACATAAAGCGAGTAATGAATACTTTATTATTTCAAAGCTATCTTTGGATATCTTTCTGTTGTAACTATTCATATGGAATTGGAACAGTTATTTTCAAGATTCATTATGAATCATTACAATACATTTCCTTACCTCTTTTAAATGTTTTCCCTACGGGGATAGGATAGATTAGTTTAGAATAAATTAGAATATAATAATCTTACTTATATTTAGATTTGTAGAAGTGATTGAGGAGAAAGAATGATAAGACGGGAGATAATAACCTACGCATCATTTGTGAAGTTCTTGTTCATCAGTCACCTGCATTTAGTTTAGGCATCACCATTTCATTCAATTTAATAAAATTACATAAACGGTTGATTGGGTCATAACCGACAAGATTTAAACAACCTTATATGTATGGTAGCCAGACCGTTAACCGGATGAATTTCCCATACCAAACGGTATACGATTTAGTTAGGATCGGTTACCAAAAAAATCCCTTCTAAATACTCTAAACTAACCTTAATAATTTTTAAAATTGATACTAGAACATTAATAAAAATTCAAAACTAAACATTTATACCAAATTCAAACCTATCCTAAACTTTTAAATTCAATAAAAACAATATTTTAATAAATTTAAACTAAACTAAAATTAACTTTTAAAATTCAAAACTAAAGTATACTAAAAAACCATATTAAAAACAACCAAACATTTAAACTAACAAACTAAAAAGAATAAACCTTAAAAAAACTAAAAATAATAATTAACATTTAAACCAAAGTTAACTAAAGTAAACCAAACCTTATAACATTATAAAATAACAAAATTTTAAAATAATCTATTATAATTTGATTAATTAAATTAATTAATTGTATTTCTCATAATTCATAATTTAAAAATAACAAAACATTAAAACATTAACATATCAAAAATTTTAATATTGAAAACAAAGCAAATAAGAATTTGAGGACAAAAAACCCTAAAATAAAAAACACAAAAAATAACTAAATATTAATAAAACAAAGAAACCAAGATTACTTCCATGAAGACTTCTCAAGAAGCCTCTCCGGAGAAATACTGATGATAGACTAGCTTAAAGGTCTGAAACTGTCGAGAAGAAGAAACTAGCCACATAATCCTCAAATTGGAAAAAACAAGAACTGTGGAACAATGAACAGAGAAATTGTAACCCTCCATGGAAGGGACACTCTTGAGATGGTCCACCTCTTTGAGAAGTCACAGAAGAAAATAGCTCACAGATCAGTAGATCTAACCTTCTTAAAAAACTGCAAAGACAACAGGATAGTCCCGTGATTTGCAAACATAAAACACCACCTGAAAACAAAACATCCTCACGCTTTCTTCGAATTCAGCCTCTCCAAAATACGAAGCGAGATAAAATGAACTAGAAAAGAGCTTGAGCACCTATCATGCCAAACTTACCACACCCACCTCACGCTGTCCAAAATACTACGCATCAATTTCTGGCTTAACGTAGAAGCAAGTACGACTATCAAAGCAAAGAAAATTAGCATGCTAGAAATAAACAAGACAAGACATTTAAGAAATTGATGAGCGAACAGAATATGGCTGCGACCGCACCAGTGAAAATAGTGGTAGTGAACCTGGCTAGCATAGAACTAGATGAGGGAACTAAATGCTTGCTGGAGAAAGGACTAAATTTCACCATCGCTCCCAAATGAATCTTGAGGTATGAACTAATCTGCAACATAGAGAACACCATAAGAAACTTGCTAGACAACGGTGCAAAAGACATTAGATAGGAGTGTGCCATCATCCTAAAAAATGCCAAACCACCGAAAATAAATATAACCAGAGAGGAAAATGATGCCCTAAAGATGTTGAGGAGGAGGAAAGATATCATCATTCTCAAATATGACAAGGGAAACACAATTGTTGTAATGAAGAGGGAGGAATACGAAAGAAAAATGGATGAGCATTTAGCATGTGGAGTCTACGAAAAGGTGATAAAAGGTCCCATGAACAAAATCATGAAACCGGTGACAACAGCCATAAAAAACTCGTCCCTGGACGATTACGCAAAAAAAAAACTCATCCCAAAGAGCTCAATGATACCTCGCATATATGGTGCTCCCAAAATCCACAAGCATGGCGTTCCTCTTTGACCTATTGTCAATACAATAGGATCACCAACCTACAATCTCACAAAATACCTAGCAGAGAAACTAAAACCCCTTGTAGGAAAAACCTTCTCATATGTAAAAGACTCAACACATCTAGTAGGAATGATGAAGAATTGGAATATTGAGGAAAGCAACATCCTTACAAGCTTGGACGTAATATATCTCTACACAAAGATTCCAATCGACGAATCAATAAAATTCATTAAGGACTAGTCGACAATGATGAAACTACAAAACTGGTGGAAATATGTCTTAAGTCTACATTCTTTAGCTTTAGGGGGGGAATCTATGAACAAAAAGAAGAAGTGGCAATGGGATCACCGCTCTCACCAATAGTTTCCAACATATTTATGGAAAAACTGGAAAAAGATGCAATAGATTCCTTCCCCCAAAAGCCAAAATGGTGGCTGTGATTCATAGATGACGTATACAACAATTCACCACATGGAGAAGAATCGTTAAAAGAATTCACCAACCACCTCAACAACCAATCCGAAAGCATAAATATCACTACATAAAAAGAGGAGAAGGGTTGTCTTCCATTCCTAGACATCCTCACAATGAGAAAACAAGACGACTCCCTCAGACACCAGGTTTACAAAAAAACACACACACACTGACAGATACCTTCACGTTGATTCTCACCACCACCCTGCGCAAAAAACTGGCGTACTCAATACACTAGTAACACGAGCCATTAGGATTGTCGACAAAGACCACTTAAAACAAGAACTAGACCATCTCACAAAATCCTTCATAAACAATAGTTACAGTGACAAAAAAATCGAATAAGAAATAAAAAAAACCAACAAGAAAGAACGCAACAACAATAGGAAAAAAGAAAAAGAAAACAATAACAATGACACACCCTTAACAATCCTCCCTTACATGCAGTGCACTACCAACAAAATTGCTAAAATTCTCAGGAAACGAGACATTAAGGTGACCTTCTCCCCTCCTAACTCCCTTAGAAACATGCTAGACTCTACAAAAGACCCAATCAAGAAAAAACTACTACAAGGAGTCTACTCCATACCCTGCTCATGCGACAAGGTCTACATTGGTGAGATAGGTTGTTCGATCAAGACATGCCTAAAAGAACACAGTGTAGACATAAACCAATGCAGGGTAAAGAACTCTGCAGCCACACAAAAATCGCACGATAACAAGCACCAAATGTGTCTTGAACAAGCGGAAGTACTCGCAGTCATCCCTCACCATTTCAAATGGGAAATAAGAGAAGCACTTGAAATCGAAAAAAACCTAATAAATTAAACCGAGACAATGTCCTAAAACTAAATGACTTCTGGGAACCAATCATCGAAATAGACCAAAAACTAATAAACAAAAATTTTCTTAAAAAAAAAAACTTCATACTTAACGAAATATAAATCCATAATACTAAACATTTAAATACAAAATTATATATAAAAAACACAATAAATTAATAAACCAATTAAACTAAACTATATTAAAATCATTTTAAATTAAAATCCAAACTATTTTAATCTATAATAATTTCAAAATTAAAACTTCTAAATACACTAAACTAACCTTAATAATTTTTAAAAATTAATCCTAGAACATTAATAAAAATTGAAAACTAGACATTTATATCAAATTCAAACCTACCGTAAAATTTTAAATTCAGTAAAAAACAATATTTTAATTAATTTAAACTAAACTAAAATTAACTTTTAAAATTCAAAATTAAAGTAAACTAAAAAAACCATATAAAAAACAACCAAACATTTAAACTAACAAACTAAAAAGAATAAACCTTTAAAAACCTAAAATAATAATTAATATTATAATATAATTAACATTTAAACCAAAAACTAAAGTGAACCAAAGTAAACCAAACCTTATAACCTTATAAAATAACAAACTTTTAAAATAATCTATTATAATTTGATTAATTAAATTAATTAATTGTATTTCTCATAATTTATAATTTAAAAATAACAAAACATTAAAACATTAACATATCAAAAATTTTAATATTGAAAACAAAGCAACTAAGAAACCAACAACAAAAAAACCCTAAAATAAAAAACACAAAAAAAACTAAATATTAATAAAACAAAGAAACCAAGCTTACTTCCGTGAAGACTTCGGAAGAAGCCTCTCTCGAGAACTCTTGATGATAGACAAGCTTAAAGGTCTGAAACTATCGAGAAGAAGAAACTAACCATAGAGTCTTCAAATTGGAAAGAATCCCTTCTATCAGTACCTAGGAACATTCTAGGCATCAACAGTTTTGGCACTAGAAGGAGGGCCTGTCACAGAGAGAAATTCCTATGGCTTGGGGTACCACAACAGATAGCTAGACTCTAGAAATCAATCTTTCCCAATATGCAATAGAAATAAAAACATCTAACACTAAAGGATCGAACGTCGTACCTTATTCCGGACGGTTGAAGTAGATCCCGGTTGAGCTTTCCAATCTTCAGCTTGAATTGTTATAACACGTCCTCAACAACAAGTAAACAATAAAAGCATACTATATTTCATGGTGTTAGATCTATTCTAGCACATATAATCAATAATGTAAAAGCATTTGACATATTCCAATGGATACAATATTCATTCAAATATACATTACTGGACAGGAAAAGATATTTCTATTAATATGAATCAGAGATTACAAGTGACAACCTCTAACGGCACGTCTGCGAACCGGAGAAACTGAATCCCCCACTTGGGCCTCCACCACCTCAATCCTCCATCACTTCGATAGCAAGCTTACTAGCAAAAGGCAAGCTTGAGAAGAACACAACAGTGCTCCAAGGGACAAAGGGATGCAGACTCAAGCATAAGTTTTGGCAACAATGGACTATAGTTTCGTTACTCTCAATTCTCTCTTATGCTTTCAATGTACCAAGGGGTTCCTTATATAGATTTTCAAAGGGATATTGAAAGGTCGAATCCGTGCGATCTCAAGGCATATGGAAGGCCAGGAGTCATATGAGTCGGATCCAAGTCAAGAAAAACTCCAAAAGGATTTGGATTATGCACACATCCCGATGTACGCGACTATAGGGGGAATATCCACGTATGTACACGGTTATCGGGGAAAAAGCCGCGTATATCACTTTTCTTATGTTTTTAGGGATGATCAAGGGTACATCAAAAGACAAAAAGTGGTCCATAGGGGCTAATGAGTCTGCAACAGGATAGGGGAAGGCCATACAATGTGTGATTCACCTAGTGTGGTGAAATCCGCTATAACAGATGCCCCCTAATGTATGAGATCAGAGGGGTTATACGATGGCCGAAATACATTATAAGTCCATCCCAGAAATGAAGTGATGAAGGTACCCAAATGGAAGACTAGCCACCCAATCAACATAGTACCATAATACAACTTTGCTTATAACTGCAAATACATATAGCAGTCCCGAATACATAAGAGTACAATGGCCATGAATAGGCATGAAACATGATAACACATATGTGGTCATCACCATGTACAATATACATAGATCAGAATCTCCATGATGAAGATATACAAAGGACCATGATCTCCACAAAGGCTGAAGTTATACAATAGATCAAGATCTCCATAGTGGCTGGAAATGTCTAACATATACTAGAACAAGTCACGAGAGCTGAAATCTCATGAACACTGGCACAATCAAGGAGGTAGCATATAAGAGATGCCACCAATCTGGAAGGTCTTCTACACAAACCGTTACGAGTACATGTCCTACTATGCGAATAGAGGCGTCGAGGTCGAACATAGTAGTCCATCGTCTGATTACCGGTCATTGATGTATACCGTTAACAGACACGAGATCACCCACCGATAATGAAAATGGGAATCAAGGTACTAGAGTGCAAACTAAAAAGTGTGAATCAATGTGTTGAGGTCGAACACTTGAGAGAATCCATCGATCAGGGGACATTGATGTATTCCCAAAACTGTCGATGGCGAGAGAACCTGCCATTGATGACTGCAAGTCTCAAGGCACTCAAAATGACTCTAGACTCCAATCCCAGAATAAATGATCTGAAGTCGATGGGATGAAATCCGCTGGAAGGAGGGCATTAGGGCATCCCCCATCATCCAACACGAGGTACTCAGCAAAGCTGTCTAATGTGGAAGGACTCGATCATAAGGTGCACGAACCAGTAACTGTACCGGGAATGGCCGACATGCAAAGTCAAGATAACTGAGGAATGGCCGACTCAGGTTTCAACTTCCTTCGAACAAGAGCATAATGGCGTATGGTGATTGAATAAAGGCAGCATAGACTCGATATGCAAACTGGGACATCTCTATGATGCAGGAGGCATCAATAGAGGCTCCATAGGGACTAGAAGCATAACCAGTCGGTGGAGATAAACTCAGATAAACGAGTACAGCTCCTAAAGTCAAACTATAACCCAACCAATGGATGTGATATACAGTGCTCTGTTCGAAGGCGACACGACTCGACAGCTGCCAAAGATAATATCTTTTCTTGTCTGAATTTTTGGTTTTTTTATTTTTTTGGACTTTTTCAGTTATTTGAAAAGCTTGAAAAAAGAATAAACTAGATTTATAGTTACAAACTAGGAGGAGACGAGTGTCATAAGGGAAAACAAACTAGTTCCAAGCAGTGGAACATACCTATGCTCAATGCAAGGATACATGTGTAGGATATCGACACTCAGGGGAAAATCCCCTCCTGGTAAAAAGGGAAGATCAAGCTGCGAAGGATATACAAAACGGCTCTGCATGGCTAGACATGAGACAAGCTTAGGCTACATGGCTGAAACACAATGTCAGGGGGGATGGCATAAATCTCAATAAGACAGGCAAAGCTCATGATAATGCATCCACAACTTGATACAAGGGAGTCCGGAGGGAACATGGCCAGCATAATATCAAGAGGAGTACGAGGCTCTTGCAAAATGTCATGGCAATAATATACAACGGACTCCCGGACCTAAGAGATGACTCACATCATGGGTACCAAATGCAAAGGGGAGCTAACTAGGGCACCCATGTATAGGAAAGCTCTACCATTCACATAGTACCACTTCTAACAGCAGCATGAAGGTTCCATGATACCATAGAATGGGTTCGTACCTAAGGTTAATATGGAACGGTCATAAGGCAATGCATAAGTGCAAGCAGATGTGAAATCCTAACCTATATGCTAGTTCAAACATAATACCTGTGATAGGCACGAACGGTCTCTGGTCACAAAAGAAGCATCCAACAGACAACTTCAGACCCAAGGAAGACCCAAACACACTCACAACCCACCCAACTACTTCCCACAACATCAGACTCACCAAAAGGGAGGAGGTACGCGACTGTATAAAGAACAGTTGCGTATGTACACAACTTTTGGCCAAAAATCCGCGTATGTACGCGACTTTTAGCCAAAAACCCACGTATACAGAGAAGGCAGTGGTAAAAAACAGGCTAAGGCCAAACCAATAAAGGGGAGTGTCAATGGATGAACATACTATAAAATGCAACCCAGAAACAAGGAGAAATAGAGAGCAAGTCAATAATATCAAGCCCATTGTGCCCGTAAACCCCCAAATAAAAACAAGGGACATCCCCAGCAGAGTCGCCAATTCTGTTACAGAGAGAAATTCCTATGGCTTGGGGTACCACAACAGACAGCTAGACTCCAGAAATCAATCTTTCCCAATATGTAATAGAAATAAAAACATCTAACACTAAAGGATTGAACCTCGTACCTTATTCTGGACGGTTGAAGTAGATCCCCATTGAGCTTTCCAATCTTTAGCTTGAATTGTTATAACACGTCCTCAACAACAAGTAAACAATACACTATAGTTTCGTTACTCTCAATTCAGACAAAGGGATGCAGACTCAAGCATAAGTTCTGGCAACAATGGACTATAGTTTCGTTACTCTCAATTCACTCTTATGCTTTTAATGTACCAAGGGGTTCCTTATATAGCTTTTCAAAGGGATATTGAAAGGTTGAATCCGTGCGATCTCAAGGCATATGGAAGGCCAGGAGTCATATGAGTCGGATCCAAGTCAAGGAAAACTCCAAAAGGATTTGGATTATGCACACATCCCGATGTACATGATTATAGGGGGAATATCCGTGTATGTACGCGGTTATCAGGGAAAAATCCGCGTATATCACTTTTCTTATGTTTTTAGGGATGATCAAGGATACATCAAAAGACAAAAAGTGGTCCATAGGGGCTAATGAGTCTGCAGTGGGATAGGGGAAGGCCATACAATGTGTGATTCACCTAGTGTGGTGAAATCTGCTATAACAGGGCCTGTTAGAATAATCAACCCATAGCTAGCTACTTTAGACATTAATTAATCCATTTTTGTCTTATTTTCCTAGTTTCCAATATTCCACTCTATGCAAGTTGTCTTCCACATGTCCTAGAAATAAAACTTGCTAAAAATGAGTCATGGAGCACTTGGGAAACCTCCTGGAAACCATATTTAGTAGTTCTGCTTTATTCCAAATCCTCCCTAGCGCATATCTGCTTTTTCTGCTAAGTTGCCTGCTTTATTAAGATTTATGGCAAAAGGGAAAGTAAGACTAGGTGTAGTTGACTTGTTTTTTGCCCTCATCATCCTCCATTCTTTTCTCCTAATAAAAGCATGTATGAGTTGTCTTTCCATCACTTATTAGCTTTCCCATTTGACTTTTCCAATTCGTGATCCTCTAGGTAGATTTGGAAACTGCTTTATGCACCTATGGGGGATTTGACTAGATTTAGTAAGCCTGTTTTTTACTATTTCGAATGGCATCCTTATGCATTTGAATATCTCATGTAATTATATATTACAACAGCCTATGACTTCATAAGGTTGGGTATTGTACACTTATTCAATACAGATTAGTGTTCTGCTCCAATTTCAGTCTCCTTTGTGTATAAAGTTGTAGGTTTGATTAGCAATTTTGTGAGTGCAATTGTTTTATCACTTGGGTTCAATTTCCACATGGTATCAGAGCCTTTGTAGATCGATTTATCTCCTTCCATATTGCTATTGTAGGTTCGACATCTTGACTGGGAGCTATTCTGTCGACTGAAGGGACAATTTATGAGCTATGGATAAATCTCAGAAGATCATCTTGACTCCATTTAATTTCTTTGAATGGAAAGTAGAGATGGAGATACTGTTGAGAGAGAAAGGTTTCTATAGGGTGACTATGGCAACTGAAGCATAGCCCAATGTAGATACAGAGAAAATTAAATGGCACAACAAGAGGGATGAGGCCTATGGTCTACTGTGTCTGAGCATATCCAGAGACCTCCTCTTCCATCTTGATGGATTGACATCACCTAATGAAGTGTGGGAGAAGCTTGTAGAGATTTTTGGTAAGACAGATGAGATGAGAGGACATCAAATCAAGAATGAATTGATCTCTTTGAGTCCCAACAACTTCGACTCCCTGCAACTCTACTTTTCCAAGTTTAAATCCCTTGTTTTGCAGCTAAAACAGTGTGGAATTGAAAAGAATGAGCAACTAGTTTTGGCCATACTCTCAAATCTTGGCCCTAACTATTCAGTGTTTGTTTCGACCTTCCATGCCACCAAGTTGACAGCTCGATCCTGGAAGATGCCTAAGCTTGCAGAGTTCATGGAATCCCTCACACAAGAACAAGATAAACTTGTGATGATGGGCACCATCAAACCTTCCAAAGACCAAGCTTTGGTTGCTAGAGATTCGAGGGTGGATTCAAAAGGCAAGAAGAAAGCTAAGAAGCCACCTGAGAAAAAGAGAGACAAGAACAAGTCTCAGGAGGAGCCCCAAGGCTCCAAGAAGAACTTCCAGAAGAAGAAGAACAAAGGAGAAATGAGCAAGTGCGCATACTGCAGTAAGAGCTATCATCCTGAAATATCCTGCATGAAGAAACAAATTGACATGCTGACCCAACTCCTGGAGAAGAATAACATCTCCCTTCCTGATAGCTCAAAGAAGAGGGAAGGAGGATCAAATTTAGAGGATAGAGAGAGAGTACATGCATTGATTGCTAGCACATCAAGCTCACCTAGCTTCATCATAGACTTTGGAGCTTCAAGACATATGGTTTCGACCAAGGAGGCATTCTCCTCTCTTGACATGTTGAAAGGTCCACCAATAGTGCTGGGAGATGACTCTCTCACTGATAGTTTGGGGAAAGGAATGATTGATATTGACCATGGTAAGTTCAACAATGTATTATATGTTCCAGGTCTTTCCTCTAACCTCTTTTCAGTGTATCATATGACTCACATAGGGTCTCCAAAGAAGGTCACATTCTCCCCTGATGATGTTGAGATCATAGAGATCTCAAGTGGTAAAGTCATTGCAAAAGGAGTTGTAGATCACACTTTGAAGGTATACATGTTTTCACATTTTCTACCCTACTCAAACCCCTTTGCTCTTCTAATTCATGCCAATGAGGCAAGCAAGGTTTGGTATGAAAGATTTGGCCATCTTAACTCTAAGTATCTTTCTGATCTAACTGAAAAAGAAATGGTCATAGGGTTACCAAAGATTAAGTTTTCCAAGGGAGTTTGTCATGTTGTATCCTAGGAAAACACCCAGAGCATAAATTTGAGAGAGATAATCATGAGAGAACCTCTTCACCTCTTGAGTTGATCCACAGTGATGTTTCTGGTCCATTTCCTCATATGTCAATGAGTCAGGCCAAATATGCATTGACCTTCATAGATGATTTTTCCAGGTATTATTGGGTTTACTTCCTGAAGCATAAGTCTGAAGTTTTTGGCCTCTTCAAAGTCTTTAAGGCTGGTTGAAAACCAGAGTAAGAGGAAACTCAAGATCCTTAGATCTGACAATGGTGGTGAGTATGTCAAGTTTGAGTTCATTCAATATTGTGAATATGTAGGTATTTAGATGCAGCATTCAATCCCTTACACACCACAACAAAATGGTGTTGCTGAGAGAAAGAACAGATAATTGAAGGAGATGGCAACCTATATGATGGAGGCTAAGACTTTGCCACCAAAGTTTTGGGCCGAGGCTATAAACTGTGCATCCTATATCCAGAATAGGGTGCCTCATAAACAGCTTGATGGTATGACTCCTTTCGAAGCATGAAGTGGGCACAAGCCAGATGTGACCCATTTAAGGATTTTTGGCTCAAGGGCTTAGGCTAGAATTCCAACAGAAAAGAGGAAGGCTTTGCAGCCCCAAATCCAAGAGTGTCTATTTGTTGGGTACTCTAAAGATTCAAAAGGGTACAAGTTGATCAATTTGAGCATAAACAAAGCCTTCATTGAAAGGAGTGTTCAGTTTCAAGAAGAGTTTTTAGTAGCAGTTGAAGTTGGAGAGTCTTCTTCACGACTAGAACCATTGAATGCAAGTGAAGAGACAAATGAATTTGCTGATTCTGATATGTCTGATAATGATGATTTAATTGCAGATCTTGACAGTCCTACAAGACCAAAATGGGCAGAAAATACCATTCATGCAGTTGGGGAACTAGTTAGAAATCCTAGTCATCCTAGGAGGACTAGATCTCAGTTTGAGAGTGCCCTGTGTATGAAAGACCCTTTGTTTGCAGAGAAGCACTATCTGATGGTTGAATCAGACCCAAAGACATATGAATATGCAACACATTATCCAATATGGAAAAAAACCATGAAAGAAGAATTCAGCTCACTCCAGAAGAACAACACTTGGGAATTGGTTGATCTTCCCCAGGGAGGAAGCTAGCTCAATGTAAGTGGGTTTTCAAAAATAAGTTTGTTGTTGATGGTTCAACTTTTAAATATAAGTCTATATTGGTAGCCAAGGTCTACTCACAGGTGCATGGTATTGACTACAATGAGACCTTTGCACCAGTGGCAAAGTTGGACTCCATCAGGCTAGCCTTAGCCATTGCAGCTTCGAAGCAGTGGGAGGTACATCACATGGATGTGAAGTGTGCTTTCCTGAATAGAGATCTTACTGAATAGATTTACATGAAGCAGCCTCAAGGGTTTGTTACTAATACATCTTTTGTGTGCAGGTTAAAGAAATCATTGTATGGGATTAAGCAAGCCCCTAGGGCTTGGTATGCCAAGATTGATGGCTTTCTGCTGTCATTGAGTTTTGTTTGATGCAAGTCTAATCCTAATATTTATTTGAAGCTAATTCATGGTTCTTTTATGATTATTGTCTTGTATGTTGATGACCTTCTGATTATAGGAAGTTCAAAGAAAGAATTGCCTCCTTGAAGGATGCAATGAACCATGCATTTTCTATGACTGATTTGGGGTTGTTGAGCCAATTCTTGGGTCTCGAAATTGCTCAATCCCAACATGGAATAAAGGTACATCAGTTCAAGTATGCTTCAGGTTTGTTGAATAAGTTCAACATGAAATATTGCAAGCCAAGCAAGACTCCCTTCCTTTCAGGAGTTAAGCTTGAAGAAGTAGGTTCTTCTCCTACGGTAAATATTACACTGTATAGGAAATTGATTGGATATTCGCTATACCTTACACACAATCGGCCTGATATTTCTTATGTAGTAAGTGTGGCTTCAAGATACATGGATCAGCCTCATGAGATCCATTGGAGAGCAGCCAAAAGGATCCTTAACTTTGTTCAGGGAACAAGAACTCATGGGATCTTCTACAAAGCTAAATCTGATCTTGATTTGATTGGGTTTACTGACAGTGATTAGGCAGGTGAAAAAATAGATTGAAAGTCAATATTAGGATATGTGTTCATTCTTACTAAAATACCAATCAACTGGTCAAGCAAGAAACAGAGTGCCATTGCACCCTCATCTACAGAAGTAGAGTACCGAGAAGTTGTAAATGCAACAACTCAATGTTTATGGTTGCAGGGGATACTTCGTGAGTGTGGCTTCGAATAAGAGTTTTCAACCATGATATATTGTGATAATCATAGCACCATTTGAATCTACAATGATCCAATTTAGAGACAGAGAACCAAACACATTGAGATCCATATGCACTACATCAGATAGCTTGTGCATGATGGCACCATTCACCTACTCTTCTCTGCATCTTCAGAACAAGTAGCAGACATCTTCAACAATTTTTTTTGTGAGAAGACATTCAGAAATCACAAATCACTGCTTGGGATTACTGATCATGTTGTGAAGCATGATTGATGACAATATTTTCAAATTTTGTTTTACTGTCCATGTTTAAGGGAGGATTTTCCCACTGGGTTTTTGTCTCTTTCCTTGGTTAAATGGACATGCACTATGTAAAGGGTGACTAAGAATTGTTGCTAGGCCCTATAATTTTTTGATATTTACTCCTAAATTCATGCTTAAGGGGGGGTGTTATAATAATCAACCCATAGTTAGCTACCTTAGACATTAATTAATCCATTTTTGTCTTATTTGCCTAGTTTCCAATATTCCACTCTATGCAAGTTGTCTTCCACATGTCCTAGAAGTCAAACTTGCTAAAAATGAGTCATGGAGTGCTTGGGAAACCTCCTAGAAACCATATTTAGCAGTTCTGCTTTATTCCAGATCCTCCCTAGCGCATATCTACTTTTTCTTCTAAGTTTCTTACTTTATTAAGATTTATGGCAAAAGGGAAAGTAAGACTAGGTGTAGTTGACTTGATTTTTTCCCTCATCATCCTCCATTATTTTCTCCTAATAAAAGCATTTATGAGTTGTATTTCCATCACTTATTAGCTTGCCCATTTGACTTTGACAATTCGTGAGCCTCTAGGTAGATTTGGAAACTTCTTTATGTACCTATGGGGGATTTGACTAGATTTAGTAAGACTGCTTTTGACTATTTCGAATGGAATCCTTATACATTCAAATATATCATGTAATTATATATTTTAGCAGCCTATGACTTCATAAGGTTGGCTATTGTACACGTATTCAATACAGATTAGTGTTATGTTCCAATTTCAGTCTCCTTTGTGTGTAAATTTGCAGGTTTGATTAGCAATTTTGTGAGTGCAGTTGTTCTATCACTTGGGGTTCAATTTCCACAGGGCCACTAGTGCATGGATGGTAGAGGAAGTCCATTTCCAAGAAATTATTCCACTGGAAATACATCTGAAACTACCTTTCTTGAATATTTTGTTCTTGAAGAACAAGAAAAGGTAAGTTCTGAAGAAGAAGGTTCAAAACGTCTGTACGATGTCCCTTTCAAAGAATTTTATCACTTTTGGAGACACACGAGATATTACATTAAGAAACTTGGAGGATTGAAGGCGATTCCCACGTTACCAAGAAGGCAAGCTCCCAAGAAAGTAATTTCTTATACTCAAGATTCTATCCTTGTGGAAAATTTGGAAGAGTTGGTGGATATATTAATCAAATAAATTATCCAACCTATTGATTAGTTGGGACCATATTCTCCTACAACCTAGTCTCTACCACAGTCTCCACCATACTCTCCACCTTGAGTTATGGCTATTGTTAATCAACCAAAGTGGAGGGCCAAAGCACCACTTAATCGGGCTGCACCTCTGCATGATTTTCCTAAGCACCCAGACAGAGTGCTACTTAAATTTGACTCTGGAAAAAGGCATTTTTGTAGAATACCATTTGAATTTTTTTTTATCTAGCTCTGGAAATTTTAAATGTTGAACATGAATATGTTGTATGCATACGTTTTCCATATACTTTTGAGCCTAAATCATCTTTTTGGTTTTTTAGTCTACAAGACAATTCAATAACAAACGGGGACACCTTTGAAAGGGTATTTAAAATCAAATTCTGTAGTCAAAAAACTATTGCTACCCTTATGAAATAATTACTGTCTATGAAGATGGAAAAGAAAGAAAAAGTTCAATATTTCAACTCGAGGTTTACTACTCTTCGAAGCAATTTTAGTGCTGCAACAAAACCAACTGAAGAATCTTTGGTAGAATATTATACTACAACACTATATCCCCCTATAGAAATGTTTGTGAAAAGAGAAGTCAAACCTACGTTGATAGAAAATTATGATGAAGCCAATAGGGTAGAAGCCGATCTTGATCGTATAGAAAAGCACACTTCAAAACTAGAAGTAAAACTAGTTGCTGGTAAAAAACCATTGTTGTTGACCAGACCCAAGGAAGAGCACCCGAACGAGTTGGAGAATGTAGTCAACATGGTTCAGAAGTTATCAAATAAGATAGTAGACTTGGAAAAGGATAATCGAACTAGTTCATCTAGAAAGACATTAAAACCTTATTACAAGAAAATGAAAGAAAGTGGATAGTCTCAACCGCCTTTAATAATTATGTTGTTTTGAATTTTAATGAAGTAGGCATGGACCATTTCTGAACTTTCCATAAGGAACATCATTCTAAAAAAAGATTCGCGCAGTGGATAAACTCAATGACTTTGGTTATGAATAAACTGCTATATTCCCAATTGACAGATCCTGAGGTAGAAGAAGACCAAACCAATGAGCCGGAAGAAACAAATGAAGAAACCATGATGGTATTATGGGATTGGGAACCTACATTGGGGCTGAACGAAAAAGAGCCTACTGAAGAGATTCAAGTGTCATCAGTTAATGTTACGACTAGAAGTAAAGGACCGGTAGTGGATGAAAGTTTAGTACTGCCTAAAATAAATAAGATAAAAGAAAACATGAAGAAAATTCTCAATACTATTCAAACAACACCTAATTCTAATCCGGTAAACATAAGAGAGACAAAACCAGTAGTCAACAAACTTGTGAAGACCGTGATAAATAAAATAGAAGGCACTAAGAAAGGTTTGGTAGAACATGACATGGGGTATGATATTGTAGAAGACATTAAGAAAACAAAATAAAATATTTCTCTATTTGAATTATGTAATCTTCCTCGAAAAAGAAAGAAACTTCTGGAATCCTTTGATCCACAGCCCAGCAGTATCCCAGAAGCCATTGAAATTGATACTAAAGTTAACGAAGCAAGCATTGGACAAAAATCTAAATCTCAGACTTTTCCTTTTCTGTTATCATTTGAGAATTTTAATCACAACGTACATAATTGTTTAGTAGATTCTGGAGCTTCGTCAAATGTCATTCCACTTTCAATATGTAAGAATATTAATGGTCAACCCACACCATCCCCATCTTGGATAATTGAAATGGATAGATATGTTGTCAAACTCATAGGGGAAATTAAAGATGTGTTGATTCGATTGTCTACAGATCCTAGAGTTTTCCAGTTCATAGATATCATGGTAGTAGATATACAAAAATCTTATGGATTGATACTGAGTAGGGAATTGTCAACAAAACTTAATGGTTATTTTGCAACCGATTGGTCTCACATGTAGCTTCCATATCAAAATAGTCAAAATCAGATTCAGATATTGAGGGAACCACATATGAAACATAATATAACTCATTTCGAAGGGAAGAATGATCCTTTAAATTTATCGTCTTCAGTTTTAGGAAACTACTTTTTAGAGCTTGATCCAGGGAATTATCAAGCTGAAGAAGTCAGTTGTGAATAAGACACGCAGTCCGATCTCCTTCAATTTTCATAGATTGGTGATATTGACTTTAACATAGTAAATTTATTCACTAACATAGGAAATGATACTAACTAGGTACAGTTAGAAGATAGGTTTTGGTTTTTATATTTTGATGGTTGTAAAAAGAAAGAGGGATCAGGAGATGGTTGTGTCATGATTGATCCTAAAAAGAATAAAAAGTTTCTCTCTTGTAGGATAGAGTTTGAGTGCACAAACAATATCGCTGAATATGAAGCTCTAGTCCAAGGCCCGAAGAAATCCATTGAGATTAATGTTAAAATTTAAAAGTTTTCGGTGATTCTGAGATAGTGTTTAAGAAAGTTAGAGACACAATTCATTGTTATCACCACCCCTAAAAGGATATCAAGATGAATTATGGAATTTGATAGCACATTTTAATGGTTTTAATATAAACTCAATTCCTAGATTACAAAATGTTGCAACTGATTTTTTAGCTACTTCTACTTCCAGGTTAGTGCCAACTAATCATAAGCGTTCTATTGAAATTATTTTTAGGCCATCAATATTAGATAATATCAGAAATTTGAGGGTGTTTGATGAATATGAATAGATTATTGTTTTTATGACCAATGATGAAGTGTTCAAAGAATCTTTAATTGATGAAGAATAACATCAGGAAGATTTACAAAATGGAGAATTGACGAAAGGAAATTTCATGCCCAAAGGAGTAAGGACACTTGAATGAATGTTTGATTTACATAATAGATTCAGAAAACCAACCAACATCAAAACCAACAGTTCATCCATGCAATATGAGCTGATAAATTTAGGGACGGAAGCTGAGCCCAAGTACGTAAGTATGGGAAAGTGTTACTTGCCTGGAGAATGGAGCCGGTTTATTAATTTGTTTCAGAAATATAAATATATATGAAGACTTGAAGACATATGACATGTGCATCATTCATCATATAATTCATATCAATACAGGCATAAAACCATTTCAGCAACAACTCAGAAAAATGAATTCAAAGTTAGAGCCTTTTATCCAAAATGAGGTAAATAAGCTACTAGATGCAAAGATTATCTTCAGGGTTCAACATTCCGAATTGGTGGCTAATTTGGTTCCAGCAAGAAAGAAGTGAGGAAAAATAAGGTTGTGGATTGACTTCTAAAATATGAACATAGCATCATATAAAGATAATTATCCAATTCCACCTATGGAGAAAATTCTTCAGATGGTATCAAGCTCAGAATTGTTCTCCCTTTTAGATGGATTTTCAGGCTATAATCAAGTATTGGTGGCTGAACAAGATAGACTGAAGAATACATTTCGCATGAAGTGGGGAATGTTTACTTATAGGAGAATGCAATTTGTCCTCATAAATGTTAGAGCTGCATTTCAAAGGGTCATGGATATCACATTCCAAGGAATAATCGGCCACTGTGTAGTGGTGTACTTAGATGATGTGATAGTTTTCTCTAATAAAAGAGAAGATCATGATTTTCACTTAAAATAGATTTTCGATCACTGTAGAAAATATGGCATATCTTTAAATCCAAATAAAATAAACTTCATGGTTCTAGAAGGAAAACTGTTGGGCCATATCATTTCAAAAAAGGGAATATCCATAGACCTAGAGAGAGTTGAAGTTATATCTCAGATTCCCTTACCCCATAATAAAAAAGATATGCAATCATTTATGAGTTGTTGGCAGGCAATTTTGAGAATAGTTAGATGCACAACATCGCGGATGCAGTGCAAACTCAAAGATGTTGCACAAGGTGGAAGATGGCGTGCAAGGCGGCTTAACTATATTTTATGTATTTTGGTCATATTTAATATATTTCGACCACATTATGTGGATTTTGGTCATTATTTTGTAGATTTTGGTCCAAGTAGTTAGGAAGTTGACTTAAGTGGACCACCAATGTAAAGGCAAAAGCCTATAAATAGATTTAGAATGTAAGTGTTAAGCTCTCTCTATTTCTTCTTAGCTTTTGGACTATGACTTGGATTTTTCTGGATTTGTTGGATATCTTTGGATCTGTTGATAGTCTGGAGATAAATTGAAGAACCGTTTTTGGGAACCTGTAGTTTGCTGTGAAGTTCAATATGACATGATGGAGATTGGATGGAAATACTGTGTCTTCTTGCGTCTTCCTGTTTTCCTATTTTTGACGATTTGAATGTGAATGCGATGTATATCTGCGAATAATGCAATGCTTTTCTGTTATAGATGATGATATCATGATAGTTATGTTTATGCATCGATGTTTATGTTGCAATCTGAGTATGTTGATCTAATCCACTAAATGATGATATGAATTGGTGAATGTATAATCTAAATGATTGAAACTGTTAAGTAATGTTGCATTGATTTAACAGTAGATGCACAGTCCTCCTTCATACTATAAAAACTTGGTTCCAATAGTTCTCCCTTGAACATGTCAGGTGAGACTTCATCTGCTATGCAAGTGTTTTTGGAGGAGGTAAAACCTGTTTGGGCCGGTGCTCAGGGAGATCGCTACATTTTGGGTGTCGATAGAGAGAAAACCCCTATCGATGGGTTTGTGTCAACAAATGGTTCCGTTTCCAGGACCCTAGTACGAAGGGAAGGAGGAAATGTTGTGGCATTTGACGAGACCGGAAATTCAAGACTGGTTTGACCAAAAGGCATGAGAATTTGCTGAGAAGGAAAATCAGAACCCTTAAGTAACAATGCAAAAGTGGATAGAGAGGCACATGTATTCTGATCTACATGAGTACTTTTTCTTTGAGTTTTAGATCATCTTGTATGAGTGGTTGGCGCGATTGAACTATCAGAAGACAAATTTACAAGGAGGTGAACCAACTGGTTGGAATCCAAAACTGATCCAGCAGTTGCATGAGTTAGAAACAAATCATCAAGGGCTATTGAAGTTTGTCTTGACAGCATATTGGAGGGCTACATCACCGAGTTCGTGCTTGACATAATTAAATCTTATAGCAATGCAGAAAGGGAGTTCTTTAACGGAACAAGAGGTAGGTTTCTATTATCTTTGCAATTGTCTATTAAGATGCTTGTCTGCGAAAAAGTCATATTGAAGATGAACTCCACCGAGTAGAACCTTGGTGTGTGGAGGCTGTGGGTATCACAGAGACGAGGGTTGGATGGAATGATACGGGGTATATGGATGGAATTTACGACGAGACTATGAGGGAAGCCAAGGAAGGAATTGGTCTTACGAGAGGAGGAACAAGGTCAACAAGAGAAGAGGTAGAGGACAGGAGATAGTCCTGCTGTGACCAAAATGTGAGACTGCAAGAGGATATGACATGGGACAAAGCAACCCTAAAGCGATGAAGGAGATGAAGAGGCTACACCCGAGCCCAGGGAAAGACCGACCCAGAGCAACAGCATACCCACATCTCCATGCACTGTGCTACACTTAGGAAGAAACAGGAGTTCAACACCAACTTGTTTGGCGTGTCAAAAACACTCCAATAGTACCAGATCAATGACTGTAGGAAAAAGGCCTAGGATGGAAGGAGATGATGTGAAGTTACTTATATTTCATGGGAATGGGACTAACAATTCCAAGCAATACTAGTTTCTATGTGAAGCAGTGTGGACTGTAAAGAAAGCTCAGGATGACGATGTTAGGAAGGGCCAATTGGCTATGACTCTTCAAGGCCGCACACTGGATTGGTTCATGAAGTTTGTACAAGTTCCTATGCAAACTCCAGCGGAGAATCTGGCTAAAATTCTAAAAATATTAATTGAAAAATTGAAAAAACTGAAATCTGAGGCACAATATGTCACAAAATTGTAGGAGATTAAGCAATATCCAAATGAAACTGTATGGGATTTCGATCAATGATTCAAGACAATGATGGAAAGAGTCATCTTAGAGATGAGTGATGTTCAACATAAGGAATGGTTCATTTCGACGTTATTACCGCATATCATAATGTCATTTATGTAGAGAAAGATTGTGACACAAAGTGAGGCTCTAGAGATTGTGACGAAGTTGGAAGCTTCACATGTTGGTGAGAATGCAGTTGGTATGAACTAGATTCAAACACAACTGGTGAATTTGACACTCTAGTTGCAAGATATCAAGAAGGGAAAAGAGAATCACGAGGAATTTTGGTGTACTCGATGTCGCACAGAGGGGCATCATCAGGATCAATGCCCTGATTTCCAAAAATTCCTATAGTCGAGAGCACCAACCCATTAAGTTATGACGGAATTCCATGGTGTCGTATCTACCAAGTTTATGGGCATCGACATGAATATTGTGAATATACACAGAAGATGGTCACGAAGCCGACAGATTTATACTACACATTTTGCTTGTCTATTGGGCATGAAGATAAGGATTTTTGTGCATATGATTTACTCCAAGACATAACAATGGACATGTCTTATGTGAAGGGAGAAGACCATCGAATCACACAACAACCACAACAATAGCCACAGGTGGTACAACCACCACCTCAACCATATTTTGTACGACAGATGTAGTTTGTACCACAGCCGCAATTGCAACTATAGTTTGTGCCACAATAATTAGATGTAGATGGCTCTGAAACAACCATAGTATAATCAACCATAGCAGTATGTCCAGTAATAGTCGAATCCCCCACAAAATCAATTCAATCAACCATAGTATTAGTAGCAAGGGGGATTTCTCAGAGGATTTCGAGGAGGACGAGGTGGAGGTTTTGGTCAAGGAGGAGGGTGAGGTCACGAACTGGTGCAATGTTATAATTGCGGAGTACTGGGACATTATTAGAGAGATTCCCCACAATTGTAAGAATAGTGTACTTATTGTATCGCTATTGACCACATTGTTGAGAATTATTTGTAGCTGATCATGAAGTGGCAGGAAGGAAACATACCACAGTTGCAGAACCAAAACCAGAACGAGTTGCAGAACCAGAACCAGAACAAGTTGTAGAACCAGAACCAGAACCAAATTCAAAATCAGAACCAGAATGCAAATTAAAATGTGATCCAACCAGTGAATCCACCACCGAGACATAACCAAGGGCCGAAAATTGTGATGATCTCAACAGAACCCATGATGCAAGATGCTGATGTTGCTTTCATTACTTGTGGAGGTGCGACAACAGGGGATGATAGCCCATTTCCACAAATTTGGTCAGCTAGGAAGAATAAGGTGCAGTTTGATGTTGATTCTAAGAGAGACACATTATTTGAAGCATGTGATGAGAAAGGAAGAGATCCGGCTAATTTACCTTTCTATGAAATTCCATATTCTTTTGATTCAAATTTGGTGGCAGGTCCATCGCGACTGCATGGTACCTTGCAGAACTTCTTCAAAAGTTGTTTGTCGCTAGAAAAATATCTCGATTCTCTCACTAATATTGTGAATCTATTGCATCGGCCAGAGAGGTGATGGAAAGAGTCTACAGTGAACTCTTTACACAAGAAAAAGACGGGAAAAGAGATGCGAATGAATATTCAGATTTGGGATTATGAGGTAGATTCAGTCATCTTGGATCTAGGCTTAGAAATAAATATTATAACAAAGAAGACATGGGAAAAGATGGGGATCCCATATTTGGTTTGGTCCCTTGTGCACCTGCGACTGGCTAACAAGGCCAGAGTAACACTGATTAGATGAGTTTTGCATCTCGCAATGGAGGTTGAAGGGATGAATACTTATCTTGATTTTGATGTTATTGAAGTTATTGATGGCAGAGGCTCATATCCCACACTTCTAGGGATTGTATGGGACAATAACATCTTGGTGGTGATTAATTTTAAGAAGTGCATGATGACCTTAGAAAATCATGGTATCAGAGTCATAGCTCCGATGGATCCAACTGAAGGACAAATATATGTTGAACCAATTAAGAAAGAAACTGTAAGAGGATGGGATCACACATATAAAATTTCAGAGGATTACATCCATCCGACTGTTGATGTTGAACTCAAATGGTGCAGCTTTAGATCTGTGTCTTCGGACTTTGATGATGCCTTAGAAAACTAGCAGAATCTGATGCATGAGGCATCGATTCAGAAGTGTGGCTTGATTACTCAGTCATTGTGCCAGGTCACAACTAATACTATTGAATTACCAGTATAAGAAGGACTATCGGAGTTGTCTATATTTCTAGTAGAATTTAAGGATAAGGTGTCAGGACCACATCGATTGTTGGCATTGGATGAAGCATTGAAGGCTACTCCAGCACACTGGTGTGAGAAACATAATAATTTGATCAATCGGTGGTTGTAGTGTCATAGGTTGATGTAGTTCTCTTTGGTGAAGTAGAAAAGTACCACACTGAGAGGTACAATGAATCGAATGTTCTTGACGATCATCTCATCACGTGTCAAACCATGTCGACCTTGCGACCAAAGGATGAGTGGGTCCATGATTTTTTCCATGTGTTGGATGAGATGTCACGGTCATGGTATGTATCAACTGAGTTGTACAGAGAGATCAATACTTGGGAAGAGTTGATACTTTGCTTCAATCACACATTCATTTTCACGGATACCATTCTACCTATTCATAATGCACTGCAGAACATCTGTGACATTGTTCTGAAGGTAGTTCTAGTTGCATACCTAGTGGATCCACATGAAACATGTCCAATGCATTCAATGATGGAGTGCTCCAATGTAACAGGAGGAACATGTTATCACCTTGTAATTTGTTGTTGTAGGAAGTCATAGGGGTAACCATTTCAACCAATCTTTAGACTGTATTCTAGACAATACAGTCAGAGAGGGCTCTCTCTTGTCATGAAAGCATTCACATATACATATGGCTTTAAAGAATCTTGCGGAAGGATAGATTTCCACTGGTAATAGGGTGGTTTGTAAACTAAAAATTGAAAGATGGAAAAATAATAAACCATTGGGTGATGGAGTCACATTATGAAATGTTTAAGGACATTAGAGCAGATAATGAAAAATGAATTTCTCTTTTGTATTATGAGGCAAAGTAAGCACAACATTCAGTTAAATATCTTTAAGAGGTGGTAGCAAAAAGGAGAAAATCCCATCACGACAAGGGACACCTATCAATGGATGACTCCCTTGCAATACCTTTAGAAGATTCACACAATGAGGGAAATGACACAGATGGAGCATCTAACTATGGATCAATTCCAAAATAACCATTACAAACACATTGACGAATGCTACATCTAACAAAAATAGAGCTTAAAGAAACGAATTATTCTCGTACAACTAGAAATATTTTTTGCAGAAAATAACACATATGGAAAATGAAATAAATAGGGAACACACACTAAATACAGACACCATGATGAATCTCATAACCATAGAGAAATATTTTCATTACTACTCCCAAAAATGTTTGCATATCTACAAAACTGGCTCTGAGGTTTCAAAAAATGAAAGTAAATCCAACCCTGTCTTCCACTGAGGAGGTTCTATTGATAATGTAAATTACCCCCAAGATACATCCTGAAACAGGGTATCAAAATCGATTACAAAATGAGGATCGAATCTCGAATCATTATAACACATCCTAACAAATTTCCAGAAATGGAAAACTCGTCATGATTGATTCTTGCAAAGGGAGATACGTTGTGATAACTATATTTAAACAAAATAGCATGCAGTATATGGAATGTGGGCTCGCTTGCTTTGATAGTGGCGTTGTATCATTTCACTCACAGTTTGATTCCTCTTGTGCAGGTTCTGATGTATAGACTTGAATTGGTCCTGAAAGCTTTCATGTTTCTAGACCTTATGCCTTCTCTATATTCCAGAAACATGTTCTTCCTATATTCACCGCTGGAAGGAATGTTTATGTTCCGTTTGTGTTTGGACTTCTCTCTGGTATCTATGCCTGCTGGAAATGATTTTATGTGCATAGAGTCGAAGTAGCCAGCCCTGTATTTCAACAATACCAATTCCTTACTGGGCTTTTCATTCATGTTGGCTTCTTCTACTGGGGCCAGATTCTTCCTACAAGGCATGCCAACACATCCTTTCCTGAGGCTTATCATTATCCTAGATGAAGTTGGAAATATGAGTCCAAGACAATAATGAGGAATTCCTTTGCTCCTTTCTCCCCACATTTGAACATTCATTCACAATGTCCACCCATAATAATGGATACTCTGTACCATGGAAATGGTGTCCACGACCTTGTCCAAAGGCTTCGACGGGATTTTTTTAGGACTGGGATCTACAAGAAGTACTCCCGTAGTGGTGTGGTGATTTATCAGGAAAGAATGTTATTTACCATCATCATAAAACCTTTCTAGTGCAATGAACATCTTTACTCGATGGATGGGGTTGTTAACGCCTGAAGTCCCAACAAGGGCCGAGTTTACAGGCATCGTCTATTGACCAACAAAATGCACCGGGTAAAGGATATCTCAAGCAAAAAAACCACAACAAATCACATATTAGGATTCCTTGGATCTTTAGCAGAGTAATAGCAACCATCCCACTTGTCAACAACATTCATTCCCTATGTATCTTATGACAGGTCGGATGGTGGCATTATAATGAGCCGGGAGGTTGAGCTTAGCTGTGAGCCTGTCAAACCTTCACATGCCATATTTAGGTGGAATGATGAAAACACATATGATCACATGGCTCCTAATCTGACTCGCTCATGCGAAGATGCTGACCAAGCCACCCTTTTCCAGTGTGACCTCCTGGTATTATTGGATAAAGTGAACTTTGGCCTCACCTGTAAGTAACCTTCAGATTTCTTATGACGCGTGGATTTGACATTAGGAATCTCGTTGATTCCTCCTCATGATGACATGATACCCTTTATTTTTTAGTGCCCCTGCCTCATTTTCATATGCCATGGAAAGGCCATCTCTACCCTATAATGTAAACTTGTCTCAGAGCTCGTCCTTATCACATGTGTCTGGCCACAAGGTTATGGTATCCAAGATGTGACCTGATTCACTGTTATCCCCTTCCCTGCTCTCCATTTTGTAATCCTTCACCTCCATAGATCTCCCCTAAGCTAGATCTTGACCATTCAACCAGGTGGCCCCTACCCTACTTCACGCTCCATCCTCAGGTTAACCTTTGTGTATGTCCTTAACATGAAATAGATGAGGGTCGTCAGTTGATTAGACCACTGAATCTTGGGCATCGAAGTTGTGAGGTGTCACATGATTTCTCATCGTCCCATTGCCCTAACCATCACGAAGCTTCCTGCTACAACAAATAGTTGGGACCATTGATCGGATCATGATCAGATCAACATCGTTCAATACCTCAAGGCCCTCCTTCATTTCATAGCCCCAGCCTATCTTATCCAATGGGCAAGTTCGGGTGGTGAAAGTGCATCTTTGCCATAGATCTAGTCTGCTCAAATCGAGTCCATTGGAAAATAGTGTGACCTATGGATTTTGCATACCTTCATGGTTTAACTCCCGCATATACCTTTTGCTGCAAAAACATCAACCTTCAAATATCTAAGCTACCTGCCCATCTAGTGGCCACTTATGCTCATCATCTAACCCTTCTCTTCCTGTGCCAAGCTGACGCATCCTGGGGAACCCAAAATCTACTCCCAGGCCAAGGATAAGCCTCTTTAGTGATCTTGAAATTGTCAACACAGAGAGTTTTTTTTTCTTCCTATAACCCCTTCTGTAAGGAAACTACTGCAGGAGCCTATCCAAAATTTAGCACAAGTTCTAATAGCGACTCCAACTTAGGGATGCTATGCTCCTTCTGAGGTAACAAAGAACATATGTAGACCATGTGCCTGATCCATTTGTTTGACTTGCGATTATTTCCTTAAAACTTACCAGCGTGCTCTGGAAATAGAAACCGAATAGCGAATAAAAATAAAACAGAACAAATTCTCAAAGGAAATGCTCGGCATGTCGAGCTTATTTGTTCCTACCTACCCTACCTACTGAGAATTATTGCCAAGTCAGGTAACTTTTGACGTCCAATTAATCTAATCAAGTATATGATTCCATATGTGCAATTTCTCCTCATGCTTGATAAAAAACAGTACTGAATGACCAAATGGCATAGGACTGTGATAAGGAACTTGATTTCCAATGAAAATCCCTAACTAGCCATTCAGACTGTGTGAATTCTCCACATATTTTTCCATTGAGTCATGAATTCCTCTAGAAAATTCCACTATGTGCATACCATGACGTGGTTGCTTCAAAAATTCAGCCACTGGATCATAAAATCCATGATTGTCTTCCAATGCTCATGGAATCTGCTCGCCCCAATACTACTGCTCAAATTGTGACCTCCCTTGAACACTGTCCCACTGTTCTTAAAAATAAATATGCAACGGAGGATCATGAATAATTTTACATGAGACATCAGTTGCTTCATCCTTACTGCCAGAAACTAGAACCTACTCCTCCTTGTGCATTTTACAGGTAACATATTCAATAAAATCTAGTATACTGGGCTCTTCCTGATATGAATATTATACTGGAAGAACAAGAGCAGACATTCCACATAAGAACCCCATATTCCATGTAGTCATCCTCATATTTATCATACAGTGGAGGAATGAGATCTGTGCTAAAATCCCCACAGACAGGACTTGCAATCGGCAAAATCCTTTCTTCATTAAAAGAATTATCACATTCCTCCTATCTAGTTCCTGGCTTCTCATTTGTGTTCTCGTAAATGAAAAGACTAGAATGCACAACATCTCCTATTTGATCACCCCCTCCACTCTCCATTCCCAAGAATTCCATGACATCATTCCTCACCCCCAATTCCTGCTTGATTGGAGACCTTTAACCTTTGTTTTAGGAAATCAAACGAGGTGAATCAAAATGGTAGGAAGTTACCTTCCTCCTGCTATATGTATTATTAATGGGAAGTAGGATTGGGAGGTGGAGAATGATTTAGCTATTTTTCCTCTCCCTTTTCTACCATTGGAGGAGAACTCATATGTTCCTACATATCTTCAAGCGCTGTTTGGGCTTGCGCAGCACACAAAGGTCCTCTAAATTCCTTATTTCTTCTAGGATAGGGGTCATGGTCCATCATCAATCTTTCCATCCATATTTCCATAGACTCCATTATTATATTCATCTTGACCTCTAGTGTGCTAGGGGAAAGAATCTTGGTGAGATATTCATTCTTTCTTCTTTCTTCCTCTTCTCTCCCCTTTTCCCTAGCAACGGTTAGGCACATTTCCACCTCTATGGGATTGTTTATCATGTATTCTAGTGAGACTGACTTTCTTTCGCTCAGCCATAAGGTGAATTTTATATTAAAGGCTTCAAAATACTAGAGTTGGGCAACACCAGGAGGAGGTTTGAATTCAGATGGGATAGTGTTATATATTTTCATGAATTTGTCAGAGAATTCCTAGACATACTCTCTCTCTTCCCTCCTCATGGAATAGAACTGGGAGAAGCACCTCCTGGGGTCTTTCCTTTCTTCCCATATTTCCTTGAAGGCGTCTTCCAAATATTGATAGCCTAATATGGAGTTGTCTGGAATACTGGTGAAGCATCTTCTTGCCTCTCCGACAAGGATTTGAGCAAACAGTCTGACCTTAATGTCATTGTGGTCCACTTCTTCTAGGTCAATCTAGTTTGCAAAATATCCTAGATTCTCTTTAGATGAATACCCCTTCTTACCAGTAAATTGTTTAATCTGCTTGGGCGTACCCATGGGGAAGGTCATGGAGGACTGCAGGGAGAAGTATGGGGGAAAACTATTTGGTGTTTGCTGAGGATTTAGTATGGATTTTAGGAGGGATTGTAGAACTGAATGATGAAGTCTCTTGTAGCTTTGAATTGGGGGAGGGTAAAGTCATAGCGGTAAATGGTCCTTTGACTGTAGAGTTTAATGTAGCCCATTTAGGGGAAGGAATAGGGCGTTTCGGATCAGATTAGGACTGGGGGTCCCTATTTGAGGGCTTAGAAAAGGGCACATGGATGGAAGCAACCTCACGAGTCTCATAGAGGTGATTATTTTCCTCACGGGGCTCAGATGAAGGTTTTAGGTCTAAAAGATATGTACAAGGAAAAGGGGATTTTTTGGTCCTTGAAGAAGGATATACATGGGTAGACCTAGGGTCTTTTCCTGAGTGTGATATATATAGGAAAACTATTTTGGCTAGCCTAGGAAAAGATAGGAAAATATGTACCAAGAAGGACAAGATGTCTTGGACAAAGAAAGTCGAGTACGTCATTCTTCATCATGACCTTCCATGATTTTCTATATTGGGCTCATTGTCACCATGGAACCTTTGAATATTTTTGCAGCTTCTAGGTGGTCTGTGTTCCCAGTGGAGTCTCCTTCAAAGGATTTTAGTGGAGTCACCAAAGCATATACAACCAATATGTGTCTAGGACCTCCTGCTCAACCAGGTTGTCGAACTAAGCAATGTTGTTTTTCCTAGGGATGATTTTCTCTTTCGTTTCCCAGAAAATGACGCCAAGATGTTAGCACCCTGTAATTTTCCTATGGTTGTTTTAGGAATTCACATGGGTAACCATTTCAACCAATATTTATACTTTATTATATCCAATTCAGTCAGAGAGGGCTCTCTCTTGTCACAAAAGAATTCACATATACATATGGATTTAAACAATCATGTAGAAGGTTAGATTTCTACTGGTAACGAGGTGGATTGTAAATTAAAGATTGAAATACATACAAATAATAAACCATTGGGTGATGGAGTCATAGTCTAAAACATTTAAATAAATTACAGCAGATAATGAAAAATAAATTTCTCTTCTGTATTCCAAGGAAAAGTAAGCGCAACATTCAGTTAAATATCTTTAAGAGGTGGTAACAGAAAGGAGAAAATCCCAACAAGACAAGGGGCACCTATCGATGGATGAATCCCTTGAAATACCTTTAGAAGAATCACAAAATGAGGGAAATGGTAGAGATGGAGCTTCTAACTATGGATGAATTCCAAAACAACCATTACAAACACATTAACGAATACTACATCTAACGAAAAGAGAACTTAAAGAAACAAATTCTTGTTATACAACTCGATATCATTTTTGCAGAAAATAAAACATATAAAAATGAAATAAACAGAGAACACACACTAAATACAGGCACTGTGATGAACCTCATAACCATAGAGAAATATTTTCATTTCTACTCCGAAAAATGTTTGCAGAGCTACAAAACCGGTGCTGAGGCCTAAAAAAAAGAAATTCAATCCAACCCCGTTCTCTGCTGAGGAGGTTCTATTTATAATGTAAATTACCCTGGGATACATCCTAGAATAGGGTGTCAAGTTTGGTTACAAAATGAGGATCGAATCCCGAATCATTATAACGCATCCTAACAAACTTCTAGAAATGGAAAACTCATCACGATTGATGCTTGCAAAGGGAGATACATTGTGATAACTATATTTAAAAAAAATAACATGCAGTATATGGAATGCAGGATCACTTTCTTTGATAGTGAAATTGTATAATTTCACTCATGGTTTGATTCCTCTTGCCCACGTTCTGATGTACAAGCTTGAATTGGTCCTGAAACCTTTCATGCTTCTGGCCCTTATGCCTTCTCTGTATTCCAGAAACATGTTCCACCTGTATTCACCAATGGAAGGAAGGTTTATGTTCCTTTTCTGTTTGGCCTTATGTCCGGTATCTCTGCCTCTTGGAAATGATTTTATTTTTGTAGACCCAAAGAAGATATCCCTATCTTTTGACAGTACCAATTCCTTAATGGGCTTGTCATCCTCGACTTTTTCTACTGGGTCCAGATCCTTCCTACAAGGCATGCCAGCGCAACCTTTCCCAAGGCCCATCATCATCCTAAATGAAGTTGGAAATATGAGGCCAAGAAAATAATGAGGAATTCCTCTGCTCCTTTCTCCCCGTTTCTGAATGTTCATACCGTCCACCTCTAATAATGGATACTCTATACCATGGAAACAGTGTCCACGACCTTGTCTAGAGGCTTCACCGAGATGTTTTTAGGACTGAGAGTTTCATGCACTACTCCAGTAGTAGTGTGGTGATTTATCAAGACAACATGGTCTGTACTAGCATCAGAAAACCTTTCTAGTGCAATGAACATCTTTACCTCGAGGGCTGGGGTTGTTAATGCGTGAAGGCCAGCAGGGGTTGGGTTTTCAGGCGTCATCTATGAACCAAAAAAACAAACTAGGTAAAGGATCTATCAAGCACAAAAATTGCAATAGGTCGCATATAAGGATTCCTTGGATCTTCAGTAGAGTAATAGCGGCCATCCCACTCATCAACAACATTGATTCCTTCTATATCTTAGAACATGTCGGATGGCAGAATTATAATGAGATGGGAGGTTGATCTCAGCCGTGAGCCTGTCAAATATTCACATGCAATATTCAAGTGGCATGATGACAACACAGATGATCACGTGGCTCCCAATCTGACTTGCTCATGTGAAGATGCCAACTACGCCACCCTTTTCTAGTGTGACGTCCTGATATTATTGGCCGAAGTGACCTTTAGCCTCACATGTAAGTAGCCCTAGGATTTATTATGACACATGGATTAGAAATTAGGCATCTCTTTTATTCCTCCTCACACTAACATGATACCCTTTGATTTTTAGTGCCCCCTGCATCGTTTTTGTACGGTGTGGAAGGCCATCTCTACCCTCTATTGTCAACTTGTCCCGGAGCTCGTCCTTCTAGCACGTTTTGGTCCATAAGGTTATGGTATCCAATATGTGACCGACACTGAAACTATCCCTTGACTTGTTCTCCATTTTGGAATCCTTTCCCTCCTTATCTCCCCTGATGCCTTCGGACAACGAAACAAATTCTGGTTGTAGATATCCACTAAGCTAGATCTTGACCGTTCAACCAGGTGGCCCTTACCCTAATTCACACTACACCCTCTGGTTAAACTTCATGTATGTCCTTATTGCAAAATAGACCAGGAATCTCAATTGATTATCCCACCGAATCTCAGTCGTCGAAGGTGTGAGGCGTCACACGATTTCGGATCGTCCCATTCCCCTAACCGTCGCGCAGCTTTCCACTGTGACAAATAGTCAGGACTGTTGAATAGATCTTGATTGTATAAATGTCATTCAATACCACATGTCCCTTCTTCATTTCATAGCCCCACTCTGGCTTATCCATCAGGGAATATCGGGTGGTGAAATCACATCTCTGTCACAGATCTAGTGCACTAAAATCGAGTTTGTAGGAGAATAGAGTGAACCATGAATTTTGTGTGCCTTCGTGGTTTAAATCCTTCCTATACTTTCCACTACAAAAAACTCAGCATCCAAATATCTAATATAGCTGCCCATCGAGTGGCCACTTCTACTCATCATATAACCCTACTCTACTTATGCCAATCCGACACATCCTGGGGAACCCAAACTCTACTCTTAGGCCAAGGATAATCCTCCTTAACGATCTCGAAATTGTCAACAAAGAGAGTTTTTTTTCCTATACCTCCTTCTGCAAGGAATCTACTACAGGCGCCTATCCAAAATTTAGCACAAGTGATAAAAGAACTGATGATGGTGATGATCCACAGAACATCAACATTCTAGAGATAGAAAGCAGTTGGATGTCGCAACACCTAACATATTGATAGATCCGATGAATCAACTATTAAAAATTTGGAAGGTCAACATTGGGACAAAGGAGCAACCGAAGTTCATGAATGTTGGGGACTACTGGGATGAAGAAACCATAGAAAAGATAACATATCTGTTGCATGAATTCCAAGATTTGTTTCCTACAAAGTTTTCTTATATGAAGGGAACACTAGGAGAATTAGGAGAGATGAAGATCCTGCTAAAGCTAGATGTGAATCCCGTGAAGCAACAACCATATTGTTTGAATCCATGCTACAAGGGGAGGGCTAAGGCTGAGCTCAACAGAATGTTGGATGTTGGGAAAATATAGACATTTGATGAATCAGTCCCATGGTAGTGCAAGACAAGAATACAAGTGAGGTTCAGATTTGTGTCGACCCTAGGATATTGAATGATGCATGTTTGCATCATCCATTTCCGATACCATTCACTAATGAGGTACTAAAAGGAGTGGGTGGTCAAGAAATATACTCATTCATGAATGGATTTTCTAGTTATCACCAAATTAATATCATGAAAGAAGATTGCCACAAGACAACCTTTGTTACTAAATGGGGATGTTTTCAGTACACGGTGATGCCATTTGGACTGAAGAATTTTCCTGTGATATTCTCCAGGATTGTTGTCACTGCATTCAAGGATTTTATTCAGAATCTTCTAGCATTTTATAAGGACGACTGGACGATTTATGGATCGATTAGGGACCATCTGGTGAACCTGTGACTAATGCTGGAACGATGTCGACAACATCAGATCGCGCTAAACTTGAAGAAGTTCATTTTTTGTGCACCTTTTGGGATGTTGTTGGGACACATTGTTTGCAAGAAAGGATTGTTGGTTGATCTAGCCAAGATTGCTTTTATTTTAGGCCTTCCACCACCTACGAATGTGAAGAAACTTAGAGAGACATTAGGCCATACATGATATCATCACAAGTTCATCAAAGGTTATGCCATGATCACAACCCCTATGGAGAAGTTGCTAAAGAAGGATGCAGTATTTGTATGGAGTCAGGAGTGTCAGGGAAGTTTTGATACATTAAAGGAAAAGATGGATTTTGCACCAATACTGGTTTTTAGAATTAGACCAAAGATTTCGATGTCCATGTGGATGCATCGTTAATTATGCTGGGAGTGGTGATGGCATATCTAGGGGAAGGAGATCTTGATCACTCGATTTCTTTCGCTAGTCGAAAGTTGTCGTCTACAGAGAAGAATTATAATATAACAGAGAGGGAAGGTTTGGAAATGGTATATGCACTATAGAAGTTTCGACATTACCTATTGGGTGGCTATTTCAAGATGTTCACAGACCACTCTAATTTTAAATACCTGGTGAATAAGCCTATTTTTTGGGGGCGAAGATATGTCGTTGGCTACTTCTCTTTCAGGAGTTTCATTTTGAGATAATTGTGAAGCCGAGTCACTTGAATGTAGGCCCTGATCACTTATCGTGAATTAGGATAGGTGAAGAACCAATGAACATTGAATATGGTTTTTCAGATGCACAGTTATTTAGAGTCAATATGGTTGATGCCTACTATGAGAAAATAGTTTAGTTTTTGGTGATGAGAACAACACCATAAGAGATTACTATAAGTCAAAAGAAGCAGTTGGTTGTTTGAGCCACAAATTTCTTGTTAATTGTTGGACAAATATATAAGCTAGGACAATATGAGATCTGACGACGATGTGTCTTATAGCATGAAAAGGGGAAGGTATTGGTAGAGGCAGATGCAGGAGTTGCAGGTGGAAACTACGGAGGTCATGCTACTGCCAAGAAGGTGCTCGGCGCATGGCTTTGGTGGCTAACTCTCAATAATGATGCAATGGACTGTGCATGGACTCATGATGTCTTTCAAAGGACTAGAAAACCATCAAGGAAGGATGAAATTCCATTAGTACCTCAAGTGACACTGTAACCTATTAGCACCCTGTAATTTTCCTATGGTTGTTGTAGGAAGTCACAGGGGTAACCATTTCAAACCAGCTTTAAACTTCCTTCTATCCAAGGTAGTCAGAGAGGGATTTCTCTTGTCATGGTAACCTTCACATACACATTTATCTTTAAACACGCACACATAAGAATAGATTTTTGCTAGTAGCAAGACAGTTAAAAAATAAAGGGGTTGAAAGACACACAAATATCAAAACCATTGGGCGATGAAGTCACAATATGAAACATTTAAGGACATTACAACACATAATGGAAACGAATTTATCTTATGTATTATGAGGCAAAGTAAGCACAACATTCAGTCAAATATATTTGAAGAGATGGCAGAACAAAATAAGGAAAGATCCCAATGAAGAACAGAGGCATCTATCAAGGACAAATATCTGAGCACACCTTTAGTAGAAAATACAAAGGGAAATAGTTGAAACATATCACCTATCTATGGATGAATTATATATCATATATTTAAATAACATTACAAATATGATTTCTGGGGGAGGACCACTTAACTGAGAGCGAATTACAGCATACTAATATAGAAATGTATTAGCAAAAAATAACACATATGAAAATGGAAAACAAAGAACACAGACTAAACACCAACACGGTGAAGAATCTCATAACCGAAGAGAGTTATTTTCATTACATCTCCCAAAAATGTTTATAGAGCTACAAAACCGGCACTGAGGCCTCAAAAAGGAACATAATTCCAACCTGTATCCTCCTCTTGGGAGGTTCTAGTTATAATGTAAATTACCCCCAGGATACATCCTGAAACAGGGTATCAAAACGGTTACAAAAATATGGGATTAACCAAGAACAATTATATCAAATCCTAACAGCCTATAGTAGGTGGCAGATTTGTCACTATTTATTTCCAATAGGAGTGACACGATATATATCAGACGAGTTGGATCAGGATGACGTGATAATGGATGGGTGTAGGATTGCTCGTTTGACAGTGGCATTTCAACACCGATGACTTTATTTCATATTTTCCCCTTCTGACGTATAGACTTGAATTGGAACGACGACCCCTTTCTGCATCTACTCCTCTATGTTCCTCCATGTTTTAGAAACTTGTTTCTCTTGCACAGTCCACTGGTTAGGAATGTCCATACTTTTTCTCCATTGGCATCTATGTCCGACAACTTTTAAATACCCTGTAAACACTGTTAGGTTTGCAGATCCTGAGGTGACTTCCTTGTTATTCATAGTGCTAAATCCTTGATATTCTTGTAGCTCTTGTGGGCTCCTAGTCTCCTGTACTACTCAGTCACCAGGACTCGCTTCTTCCTCCATGGCACTCCTGCACAATATTTCTTTGGGTTCGTCATCACCTTCGATGTAGTTCTCATTATGAACTTACCACGATGATGACAAAAATATCTTTTTCTTTCTTCCCTCATATGAGCATCCATTCAGACTACCCATCCCTAACAATGGATACTATATACCATGAAAGTGGCGTCCAAGGACCGGTCTGGAGGTTTCGGTGGGATACCCATCTGACCAGAGACCCCAAGAGCTGCTGCTATGGAATTATTGCATTTTATTAGGAAAACATTGTCCTCACTAGCCTCAAAATTTTGTTCTAATGTGATGAACATCCCTGCATAGACCTTACTGGTCCTAAGAAACCCCTCTAATGGAATGAACATATCTACCCCGATGGTTGGGACTACTGCAATGCAGTGGTCTAGGAACAGTCGAAAACCTTCGTCGTACCCAATGGTTGGTAGGATGCAACATATCATAGGAACCTCAAGAATATCGATCATTGTAAGCCTAGTAGCAAGGCCCACCGACTTATTATCAGAAAGGCAAGATGTCATCAGTGTCCTCCATATATATTTGCTCAATTCATCTCCCTAGCAGGGGCTGGAAGGTGTCGTTATAACGAGCCAGATGAAGGATCTTTTTGAGGATCCGTCAACCTCGCTCATGCGCCATCGTCGAGTGATATGATGACACATGAATTGTCACATGGGATTTTGCTCGAATATATTACTTGGAAGCACTAACTACGCTACCCCACCTTATTCGATCCAATGCCTCTATTTGGGGAAGTGAAATTTACCCTCACTCATAATCAACTTAAGGAGATCTCATCAGGGGTGGATTTGATGTTTGTCGCTTCACTGATCCATCAGCCAGTCTAGATTTCAGTTCCTGGCTTCCTTGAAATATGGTGTGTATGGTCATTTTCCTCCTCTTTAAACTAATCATTTTTGCGCATGTACTTATTATGTGTGTTGAACAGTGAACCTCGAGGACGAAGGACCTAATTTTTTTTCATTGATGCCATCTATCCCATAGCATGTATCACATTCCTTATCCTCCTTACTTCCATCCCGACTATGTGGCCCATACCACTCTTCATGATCCACCTGCTAATTAACTCCCATGCATGTCCCTATCGTGATGCGGATAGAAGTCATCGGTTAATCACCTCACTAGATCCCTGCCGTTAGAGGCGAAGGGCCCTATGTGGTTTTGCATTACCTCCTTTCATTCTCCATTGCACACCTTCTCACTACGACCTCAATCGGGTCATCGATTGGATCCTTTCCTGATCGTCACCATCCAAACATGTGGGGTCTTCCTCCATTTCATGGCCCTCTTCTGCCTTATTCGTCGTGCATATTGAGGCAACAAAAATATTCTCTCCCGTAGATCTGGTTTTCCTCAATCATGAACATTGGAGAAAACAAGATGAATAGTGGATTTCACATGCCCTCATAGCTAAATTCTCTGTGTGCCTCTTCCATCACAAAATATTCAGCACCTGCTGCTCTGCGTTACCTGTCCTATGGTGACCCATTCTTGAGGTTGTCAATCCCATAAAATTTCTTCCTATACCCCTTCCTTCCTGTTGGAATATCTTTTAGAGTGGTTTATCAGGACTAGTAGATGGTAACTAGTGCTCAGTCTTAAAGTTTTAATATATTGTCATTGATGGCAATCTGCTATAAAGAGAAGGGGAACTGATTTCAAATAGATGTGGAAATCTACTCAAAAAGAGGCAGGCACACAGGTATCAATGGAGAAAATCAATTCAGACTAATTTCTATGGAAAATCCACAAATCCCACCACAATGGATATCCGCCAGAACGTTACATATGACAAAGCTATTCCATCCACAAATGTCACAACAAAAATGTGAACCAAACTGCAAACCATTTAGAAATGTCACCGCATATTGAAGTATATTTGAGTCGGAAGTTTTAGTCATTTGTGCTTCCGCCGTTGCGGAAGGGTGATAAGAAACTCGCTCTGATATTTTTCTCCGACGAGCTCTGTCTCAATCGGTTGACATCCGGTCTTTCCATCGGACGTATTGTCTCTAAGTCTTCCGCCGTTGCGGCTCCTTATCTTCCTATTGTTCCGTCATTGCGGAAGGAGATGTTCTTTCGACCTCCACCATTGCGCTTATCGTTTTGACTTCCGATCCATTCTAAACAACATTTAAGTTTCCACCGTTGCGGAAGGAGATGTTCCTTCGACCTCCGATGTTGCGGAAGGATATATTGATTGCGACCTCTGATGTTGTAGAAGGATATATTGATTGTGAGCTCCGACGTTGTGGAAGGAGAATTTCTTCCGACCTCCGATGTTGTAGAACGAGATGTTGCTTGCGAGCTCCATCATTTCACCCACCGCTTCAGTGTAATATTTGAAGAGGAATACGAAGAGCCCTGTACAGTTGAGGATTCGAAGAGTATTCGAGCAGGCAGATTAACAGTTATGATGAACCTGAAATGTGAACCATTTAGTAACTGCTTGTAATGATGATTTGAAGAGTAAGGATGTGTACAGAGGATGTTGAAGCTGAACCATTTTTGTAACGGTTTGAGGATGCTGAAGCCGAACTGGTTCTGTAACGGTTTGAGAATTTTGTTTCGATGAAACAGAGAGAGAAGTGAACTCAGAAGATGATATATATATATTGAGCAGAAACAGTTGTGATAGTGAGCTGTTTTGAGGAGAGTAATGGTGTGCAGAGTATTAAGAGATCAGTACTGTAAACTGATACTGAATGAGTAGAGCAGCAGAGCAGAGGAACTGAAGAATGTGCTGAACAGTTGAATAGAACAGAGGAGCAGAGAGCTGATGTTGAATAGAGCAGAGTGGCTTTTTAAGCAGAGACATATCTGTATTGTTGCATTTTTATTCTATTGGAAAGTCTAGAAAATAAGGGAGGTAGGGAGGTGCTAGGGGAGACTTTATGTCTTTATCTGCAAGTGGGTGCTTGTAGAGATTGAAGATTGGTGTCTTCACTCAGTTGGTGCTGGGATAAACTGGAAGTTGGTGCTCCCACCCAGTTGGTGCTAGGTCACAGTGAGAGTTGATGCTCTCAGCATGTTGGTGCTTGCATTTAGAGGTTGCAGCCTCTTTAGGTCGGTGCTCAAATAAGAAGTGATGTACAGCCATTGAAGACTTTGACATCATAATAAGAAGAGGTTTTTTCCCTTATGGGTTTTCTCGTGAAATATCTGTGTATCATATATGTGATTAAATGTTGTGATTGAATGCTATGTATTATGTTATCTGCTCTTATGTTTATAAATCTGAATTCATAGAAAATATTGACTGCCATAAAGTTGATTGATTCTAAGTTAAAGGAAGCGAATTGTAACAAATCTAAACTAACTAATTCACCCCCCCTCTCAGTTAGTTTATACCTGTAACAATTGGTATCAGAGTAGCGTTCCTTTTGGTTAAGGTAGATCCTGAAGAGTTAAAATGGCTAGTCAAGATGGATCAATAAACAAAGAACCCATATTTGATGGTAAAAATTTTGCTTTCTGGAAGGTTAGGATGAGAACATACTTAATGTCCCTAGGTGCTGATGTTTGGGAAGTAGTAGAGACTGGGTATGCAAAACCTGTTTTGCTAGCATCCAAAGATGATAAGCTAGAGTTTACTTTCAATGCAAAAGCAATGAATGCTATTCTGAGTGGTCTTGCAGAAACTGAATTTGTAAAAGTAATGCATCTTGATTTTGCCAAAGAAATGTGGGATAAGCTTATTAGTAGCTATGAAGGAAATGAGAAAGTTAAAGATGCCAAATTGCAGACTCATAGGCTAAGATTTGAACAACTGAAAATGAATGAAGATGAAAGTATTAGTAAATTTTTCCTGAGAGTTAATGAGTTAGTAAATGCTATGAGATCTCTTGGTGAAAAAATAAGTGATGATGATACCTTCCTTGTTCATAAAATCCTGAGATCTTTGCCTGATAGATTCAACCCTAAAGTCTCAGCTATATAAGAAATGAGTGATCTTAAAACGTTGTCTCTTGACCAATTACTAGGAATTTTGACAGCCTATGAAATGAGGATTAGTATAGACCAAAACACATCCAGAGAAGCCTCTTTTAAAGCTGAAAAGAGTATAGAGGTAGATGTGGATGAAATAGAAGCAAAATTTGCGAGAAGACTGAAAACGGGGTCAAGGAAATACAAAGGCAAACTGCCTTTCAAATGTTTTAACTGTGGTAAAACATGACACTTTGCTGCTAAATGCCCTCATATGAGGAAAGAGTAGAGTTCTGCAGATGAAGAGAAATTTCTAAAGAAGAGGTATAGTAAAGAAAACAAGTACAAGAAGAAAAGTCTACGTGTGAATGATGATGAATCCACAGAAACTTCAGAAAGTGAATCCTCCCATGAAGACAAAGAGAATGATTTCATGCTTATGGCTGTAGAGGATCTAGAGACGAGTTGTACAGAGATGAATGATGAAGATGCCATTGTGGACATGGAGGGAGAGCTGATGAGTGCTCTAGAGGAGATTGATAGACTAAGAGTAAAGAAAAGAAAAGAAAAACAGCTATTAATCCAGTATGAAACCAATGGAAAAGACATATCTCTAATAAAGCTAGAGCTGGAAGAGGCAAAGAAAATTGAAGAGGCTCTAAAACAACAGCTAGCTGAAAGCAACACCAGATGTGAACATCTAGAGAAAGAAGTAGTAATTCTTAAGAAGGATTTAGAAAAATTTCAAGCCTTATATCATCAGAATATCTCTAGTATCAAAGCTTCAGAAGAGCTAAATAACATTCTAAATAGGTAGAGGTCACCTCAGTTTAAGTTTGGTCTAGGCTATGGTCAAGGTGCAAGTAGCAGTGATTCAAAAAGCAAAGAATCATCAAACTTGATTAATTTTCAGAACAACAAGTAGGCAGAAATCCCCAGAATAATAAATGTTGAAGCATGTAAAGACAATAATAAAAATCGATCAAAGAGTGATAAAAAGAAAGAGAATACCGATCTAAATAGCAAATCGGTACAGTCAAGAGTTCATGAAAAAGAGGCATATAATAGAATCAAGTATGCAGATCATAATTACAATTATGAGCATCATAAATCAATACATTACTTTTCTAGAAATCCACCAAGAGTTATATATGCTAATTTCTTCAATGGTTATTGTTTCTGTTGTTCTAACTTTGGGAACAGAGCTGCCAATTGTTTTTACAATTTCAGAAACATTCAGAGAAGGATGTCAAATAACAAACAGGTGATACATCAATCAGTGTATAATCATATGGGTCATGTATCTCAATCAGTTGTTAAAAGAAGAATGCAAAACAGAAATACTAACCCGTTTGATCTTCTATACAACGAAACAGAATGTTGCATATGTCACAACTTTGGGCATAGAGCTACAGAATGTAACTTGAAAGAGAACAAAACAGAACCAAAAATGAAATATACAACTGAAGGAAATGTATGGAAGAAGAAAGAGAGTTCTCATTGTAATCTCATGCTCTTAGTTTAGAAACAGAAGAATCCTTGGTACATTGATAGTGGATGTTCAAAACATATGTCAGGAGATAAAGAGAAGTTTATTTCTATGTCAGAATAGAAATCTGGGAACGTAACATTTGGAAATGATGCACCAGGAAATATCAGAGGCAAGGGAATGGTTAGTATTAGCAATGGTAAAGGAAAGGCTCAAGATGTGTTATTTGTAGATGGGTTGAAGCACAACCTTCTCAGTGTGAGTCAAATGTGTGACAAAGGGTGTGAAATATTGTTCACTACTAAAGATTGTAAAATTAAAAATGCTTCCTCAGGAAAACTGGTTGCCAAAGGAATAAGAACTGAGAATAATGTTTACAATTTAAAAGAAGAAAAAGAAGAGTGTTATCTTAGTAAATATGATGAAAGCTGGCTGTGGCACAAAAGACTGGGAAATCTACATTTTGATCATTTAATAAAACTCAAAAACAGAGCAGCAATAAGGGACTTTCCAGAAATATCTAAACCACGTGATGAAATGTGTAAACCTTGTCAGACGGGGAAGTTAACCAGGACACAATTTAAGTCAAAGAGTGTTCCTTCCACAAACAAGCCTCTTCAACTAGTCCATCTGGATATGTGTGGCCCATCAAGGAAAGAAGGTATAGGTAAGGAGAACTATTTCATGCTCGTGATTGATGACTATTCCAGACTAACATGGGTTGCATTCCTTAAAGAGAAGTATGAAGCATTTGCTAAATTCAAGATATTTAAAGCCCTGACTGAAAATCAGACTGGAAGAAAGATTAAAGCTATCAGATATGACAGAGGAGGAGAGTTCAGTTCAAGACAGTTAAAAGAATTCTATGATGAGCATGGCATCAGGAAAGAATATACAATTGCAGGAACTCCTCAGCAAAATGGAGTGGTAGAAAGACAAAATAGAACAGTCCAACAGATGGCCAGATCAATGATGAAGGAAAAGGATATTTCTCAAGGCTTCTGGGTGGAAGCTATTCATACAGCTGTGCACATTCTTAACAAAGCTCATTTGATACCAAACAGTGACAAAACACCATATCATTTATGGTTTGGAAGACCTGCAACCATTAAACATTTCAGAGTTTTTGGGAGTAAATGATATATCAAGAATAATGATGAAAATTTGGGCAAGTATGATGACAGAGCAAATGAAGGAATATTTTTAGGATATGATACAGAAAGCAAAGGCTATAGGTGTTATAACAAGAGGCTACATAAAATAGTAGATTGCATAGATGTGAAAGTAGATGAAGATTGTCATGGAAATATCAGTCAAAGGAATGATGAATATTCATGTTTGGAAGATACAAATGAAGAGACAGAAGATCAGGTCCAAGAATCCTAGAAGGAAGAATCTAAATCATCAGAGTATGAGGAAGCTAAACCTGAACAACACACTGTACAATCTTCTTCCAGAATGATTAGAAAAAATCACCCTGAAATCCAAATCATTGGTGATGAGAGTAAAGGTGTTCAGACTAGAAGGAAGATTTTGCAGGAATCTGAACAGTCTCATATTGTTCTTCTCTCTACAATTGAGCCCCAATGTTTTAATGGATCCAGCAAAGACAAAGACTGGGTAGTAGCCATGAATGAAGAGCTGGATTATATTGAAAAGAATAGCACATGGGAACTTGTTCCTAGGCCACCAGACAAGAATGTGATTGGATCCAAATGGGTATATAAGAATAAATTAAATGAACAAGGACAGATTGTAAGGAATAAAGCAAGAATGGTTTGCAAAGGTTATGCTCAGATTGAAGGACAAGACTTCGATGAAACATTTGCTCCAGTGGAAAGAATGGAGGCTATCAGAATGTTTCTAGCCTATGCTTGTTACAAACAATTTAGAGTATACCAGATGGATGTCAAGTCAGCATTTCTCAATGGAAATTTAGAAGAAGTGTATGTGGAGCAACCTGAAGGCTTTTCACTCACAGATAAATTTGACTATGTATGCAAGCTGAAAAAGGCTTTGTATGGGTTGAAGCAAGCACCTAGAGCCTGGTATGCCAGACTGGACAAATATCTACAAGACAAAGGCTTCAAGAGAGGTTCTGTGGACAACAATTTATATATCAAAACTGAAGGTGATGACTTACTGATTGTATTGGTTTATGTTGATGATATCATCTTTGGATGTACTAATAATCTTTCTGTTCAATGGTTTGCTAACTCTATGAAATCTGAGTTTGAAATGTCAATGATTGGTGAGCTGTCCTATTTCCTTGGTCTTCAAATTAGTAAGAAACATGGAGGCATGTTTCTTTCTCAAGAAAAGTATCTAAAGGATATGTTAAAGAAGTTTCGAATGGAAGACTCCACACCTGTGAGTACACCCATGGTAAGTGGCTGCAAGTTGAGCAAAGATGATTTTTCACCAGAAGTGGATCAAAAGATGTACAGATCTATGATAGGAAGCCCGTTATATATTACTGCATCAAGACCTGATATCATGCATGCTGTTGGGATGGTAGGAAGGTTTCAAGCTGCTCCTAAATAGAGTCATCTACTAGCTGTGAAACGTATATTCAAATACCTGAAAGGTACGCTCTCTTATGGTCTGTGGTATCCCAAAAATCAGAAATTTCAGCTAATAACATATTCAGATGCAGATTGGGCTAATTGTGTAGATGAAAGAAAAAGTACAAGTGGCAGAGCATTCTTCTTAGGAGAGTCTTTTGTTGCCTGGCTAAGTAAAAAGCAAAGTTCCATTTCTTTATCCACTACTGAAGCAGAGTACATAGCTGTTGCTACTTGCTGTACTCAAATTTTATGGATCGTTCAATCTCTTACTGATCTAGACGTAAAGTATTATGAGCCTATTCCCATTCACTGTGACAATACTAGTGCTATCAGTGTTTCCAAGAATCCTGTTCTTCATTCCAAAACTAAACACATTTCCATAAAGTAACATTTCTTGCGCAAACAAGTGGCTACTCAAGCAGTGTTGTTGCATTATATTCCTTCTATCGAACAGATTGCTGATATTTTTACTAAGCCTTTACCCACAGCTCAGTTTGAATATCTACGTCAGAAGCTGGGTGTTCAGTCCTTGTCTCAGTAACTCATGCATTGTGTTAGGGGGAGTCTGTGTTTATTGTATATCTTATTTTTGTTTACAACATAGAATGGCAGTTCATTTTCTTAGTGCATCTTGTCAGGGGAAGACTAGTCATCAGACATACAGTATCTGCCCAGGTTTATCCTTTGCCCTTGATGTCAAAGGGGGAGAAATGTGACCAATTGAATGAGATATTTCCATCAATGTCAAAGGGGGATATTGTTGGAATATATTTCAGAGTGGTGTGTTCAGGACTAGTAGATGGTAACTAGTGCTCAGTCTTAAAGTTTTAATATATTGTCATTGATGGAAATCTGCTATAAAGAGAAGGGGAACTGATGTCAAATGGATGTGGCAATCTACTGAAAAAGAGGCAGGCATGCAGGTATCAATGGAGAAAATCGATTCAGACTAAAGTCTATGGAAAATACAGAAATTTCACCACAATGGATATCCACCAGAACGTTACATATGACAGATCTATTCCATCCACAACTGTCGCAACAAAACTATGCACCAAACTGCAAACCATTTAGAAATGTCACTATGTATTGCAGTATATTTGAGTCAAAAGTTTTAGTCATCTGTGCTTCCACCGTTGCAGAAGGGTGATAAGAAACTCGCTCTGATATTTTTCTCCGACAAGCTCTATCTCAATCGGTTGACATCAGGTATTTCCATCGGACGTATTGTCTCTAAGTCTTCCATCGTTGCGGCTCCTTATCTTCCTATTGTTCCGCCATTGCGGAAGGAGATGTTCTTTCGATCTCCGCTGTTGTGCTTATCATTCCGACTTCCGATCTGTTCTAAACAAAATTTAAGTTTCCGCTGTTGTGGAAGGAGATGTTCCATCGACCTCCATTGTTGCGGAAGGATATATTGATTGCGACCTCCAATGTTGTAGAAGGATATATTGATTGCGAGCTCCGACGTTGCGGAAGGAGAACTTCTTCCGACCTTCGATGTTGCAGAAGGAGATGTTGCTTACGAGCTCCATCATTTCACCCACCGCTTCAGTGTAATCTTTGAAGAGGAATACAAAGAGCCCTGTACAGTTGAGGATTCGAAGAGTATTCGAGCAGGCGGATTAACAGTTATGATGAACCTGAAATGTGAACCGTTTAGTAACTGGTTGTAATGATGATTTGAAGAGTAAGGATGTGTATAGAGGATGTTGAAGCTGAACCATTTCTGTAATGGTTTGAGGATGCTGAAGCCGAATCGGTTCTGTAACGGTTTGAGAATGTTGTTTCGATGAAACAGAGAGAGAAATGAACTCAGAAGATGATATATATATATTGAGCAGAAACAGTTGTGATAGTGAGCTGTTTTGAGGAGAGTAATGGTGTGCAGAGTATTAAGAGATCAGTACTATAAACTGATACTGAATGAGCAGAGCAACAGAGCAGAGGAACTGAAGAATTTGCTGAACAGTTGAACAAAATAGAGGAGCAGAGAGCCAATGTTGAACAAAGCAGAGTGGTTTGGTAAGCAGAGACATATCTGCATTGTTGCATTTTGATTCTATTGGAAAGTCTAGCAAATAAGGGAGATAGGAAGGTGCTAGGGGAGACTTTATGTCTCTGTTTGCAAGTGGGTACTTGTAGAGATTGAAGATTGGTGTCTTCACTCAGTTGTGCTGGGATAAACTGGAAGTTGGTGCTCCCACCCAATTGGTGCTGGGTCACAGTGAGAGTTGATGCTCTCAACAAGTTGGTGCTTGCATTTAGAGGTTGCAACCTCTTTGAGTCGATGCTCAAATAAGAAGTGATGTATAGCCATTGAAGCCTTTGACATCATAAGAAGAAGAGGTTTTTTCCCTTATGTGTTTCTCGTGAAATATCTGTGTATCATATATGTGATTAAATGTTGTGATTGAATGTTGTGTATTATGTTATTTGCTCTTATGTTTATAACTCTGAATTCATAGCAAAGATTGACTTCCATAAAGTTCATTGATTCTAAGTTAAAGGAAGCGAATTGTAACAAATCTAAACTAACTAATTCACCCCCCCTCTCAGTTAGTTTATACCTGTAACACTTCCAGCTTATTGTTGTCGGCACCTTTTAAAAATTTAGCACAAGTTCTAACAAAAATTCCAAATCAGGGATTCTATCCTCCCCGTGAGGTAGCAAAGAACCTTCCTAGATCATGTGCCTAATCCATTGGCTTAGCATGTGGTTCATTTCTAAAATCTTAACCTTGTGCTTTGAAAACAAAAGCTAAATATATGACAATCAAATATGAAAAATTCACAAAAATAAAACGCTCACCAGGCTAAGCCTTTTCAATCCTACCTACCCTACTTTACACAAGCATTACTACCTAGTCAAGTAACTTCCAACTTCTAGTGAAGAATCAAGCAGGTGATTATGTTTGGAAGCTCGTCCCTCCTTCTTGATCAAGGAAAGTAATGCGATGTGGAATTATAGGACGTTAGTTTGAACCTATGATATATTCCTTTTGTGATTATTCTATCATTCCTATCATATGTATTCTCCACAGGTGTGGCCATTGGGTCATGAAAACACTTCAAAAATACTACTGCACGCTTGTCATGACTAAGGTGCTCCATGTACTTAGCCACTGGATCATAAAACCCAAGTCTGTCCTAACCTACTCCTGGCATTTGTCGGCTCTGAGATTGCTGCTTCAACTGTATCTTCCCCTAGACACTATCGGGTTGTTCTCCAAAATTCTCATGTTGAGGAAACTCTTGACCACCCATAACTGAAACCTTGGCTTCCTCATCTTGAATGCCAGGGTCCAAACCTTGCATTCCCTCCTGTGTTTCATGGGGAATGTCTTCAATGAAACCCAGTGAACTGATCTCTCCTTGATGTGGGTATTCTGTAGGAGAGGTGTAAGGAGAGACATCCCATCTAGGACCCTCCTCCTCCAAGTAGTCATATTCGTATTCATCGTAGAGTGGAGGTCTGGTAAATTCTTTAAATCCCCCATAAATCAGGCTTATGACAGGCAGGCTGAATTCTTCATCAAACAGATTATAATGTTCCTCTTGCATGGGCCCAGGCTGCTCATCTATGTACTCATAAGAAGAAAAACTGGGATGCGTAGCAGATTCCATAGGTTCACTTCCCTCCTCAACTTCTCTAAAAGATACCATGACCTTGCCCTTAACCTTCATTTTCTATGCTTGATTTGAAATTTTTAACTTCTGTTTCAGAAAATCAAATGAGGTGAAGCATAAAGGCATGTAGTTACCTTCATCCTACTGACTGTATCCTTGATCGAGATTAGGGTCAGGGTGCAAAAGTGTCTTTCGTTGTGCGTCCTCCTCCCCTTCCATTAGCAGAGAAGGCCCTAAGTGTTCTTGTAGGTACTTAGGTGTCCTCTGACTTCTTGACTTCTCATCAGACATGAGCTGTGGTCCATCGTGAATGCCACCATCCACCTTTCTATGGACTTCATCCTTTCATTTTTTGTGGTATCCGGGGCGTCAAATGGAAGAAGCTGGGGGAGATCTTTGTTCTGTCTTATTTCTCCTTCCTTCCTCCCCTTGCCCCTAGCAGTAGTTAGGCTTATCTCCACCTCTATGGAATTTTTTAGCATGTCTTCCAGAGAGACTGACCTTCTTATGCTAAGCCATAAGGTGAATTCACTGTCAAATGATTCAATGTATTGGAGTTTGGTCACACCAGGAGGAGGTTTGAACTCAATAGGGATATCATTATATACTTTCATAAATATTTCAAAGAAATATTGGACATATTCACTCTCTTCCCTCCTGATGGAATGGAACTGAGACAAGCATCTCCTGGGGTCTTTCTTCTCTGCTCACGTTTCTTTGAAGGAGTCCTCCAAAGCATGATAACCTAGGATGGAGATATCTAGAGGGTTGGTGAACCATATCCTTTCCTCTCCAGTAAGGATTTGTGAAAATAGTTTGACCTTGATATCTTCATGATCAACTTCTTCCAAGTCAGTCTAGTCTGCAAACCATCCCAAATGCTCCTCGGATGAATATCCCTTCTCACCAGAAAATTGTTTAAGTCTTTGGGCGTACCCCTGGGGAAAGTCATGAAGGATTGTAGGGAGAAGTATGGGGATGAATTGTTTGGCCCTTGCAGGGGTTATTCTAGAACCTTCGAGAGGGATTATAGCATTGAGTGAATAAGGCCCTTTAAGCTATGAAATGAGAGGAGGCAAGGTCGCAATAGTGGGTGGTCCTTTGACCATGGAGTTGGATGAAGAATGTTTAGAGGAGGTAAGAGAATGTTCTAAATTAGAAGGGGGGAGAATATCCCTATCTGGTGGCTTAGGAGAATGCACAGAGTCAGCAGTCTCATCACAAGCCTCGTGGGCTTCGGATGGATGGGTTTGGTCTGAGGTATATGTATAGGGAGAGGAGGATTTCTTGGTATTTACAGAGGGATATACATGGGTGGGTCTAGGGTCCTTCCCTGAGCATGACAGATATTGGAAAATCATTTTGACCATCCCAGGGAAGGATAGGAAAAGATGCACTAGGAAGGAAAAGATACCTTGGAGAAAGGTAGGGGAGTACCTCATTTTTATCCTTGTCTTTCTAGGCTTTGCTATATTGGGCTCATTTTCCCCAGTGGAGTCACCATGGAACCTTTGAAAATATTTGTAGCTTCTAGGTGTTCAGGGTTCCCAGTGGAATCACCTTCAAAGGCCTTAAGTGGAGTCACAAGAGCATATACAACCAGACTGTGTCTATGACTGATTGCTCAACCAGGTCATAGAACTAAGCAATGTCATTTTTCCCAAGGATGATTTGTTCATTTTCTCCCCGAAAATGGTGCCAAGATGTTAGCACCCTCTAATTTTCCTATGGTTGCTGTAGGAAGTCACAGGATAACCATTTCAAACTAGCTTGAGACTGCCTTCTAGCCAAGGCAGTCAGAGAGGGCTCTCTCTTGTCATGGTAACCTTCACATACACATTTATCTTTAAACAAGCACGTAGAAGACTAGATTTATGCTAGTAACTAGATAGTTACAGAATAAAGGGGTTGAAAGACACACAAATATCAAAACCATTGGGATATGGAGTCATAGTCTAAAACGTTTAAGGACATTACAACACATAATGAAAATGGATTTCTCTTATGTATTATGATGCAAAGTAAGCACAACATTCAGTTAGATAGATTTAAAGTGATGGAAGACAAAAATAAGGAAAGATCCTAGTGAAGAACAGAGGAATCTATCAAGGATGAATCTCTGAGCACACCTTTAGCATAAAATCAAAAGGGAAACAACTGAAACATAACACTTATCTATGGATGAATTCTATAGAAACTATTACAATTACATTAGAAATATGATTTCTGATGTAGGAGAACTTAACTGAGAGTGAATTCCAACATACTAATCTAGAAATGTATTACCAGAAAATAACACATATGAAAATGGAAAACAGAGAACATAGGATAAAAACCAACACCGTGATGAACCTCATAACCATTGAGAGGTATTTTAATTACTTCTCCCAATTTTTTTTACAAATCTACAAAACCGACTTTGAAGCCTAAAAAATGAACATCAGTCCAACCTGTATCCTTCTATGGGGAGGTTCTATTTATAATGTGAATTACCCCTGGGATACATCCCAAAATAGGGCATCAAAACAGTTACAAAATATGGGATTCAAACAGAACAATTATATCAAATCCTAACAACCTATAGCAGGTGGAAGATTCGTCACTATCTATTTCCAAGATGAGCAACACGATATATATCGCACGAGCTAGATTGGGATGAAACGACAATGCCTGGGTGTAGACTTGCTCGTTTGACGATGACATTTTAGCACCAACGAATTTATTTCATCCTTTTCCCTTCTGACGTATAGACATGAACTGTCCCACTGACTCCTTTCTGCCTCTACTCCTCTATGTTCCTCCATGTTTCAGAAACATGTTCTGCTCATGCTTGCCACCGGTCAGTAATCTCTATACTTCTTCTCCATTGGGATATCTTTCCAAAAATAAATAAATTCCCTATAAATAGTATTAGGTTTACAGATGCCGAGGTGATAACCTTGTTATTCATAATGCTAAATACTTGATATTCTTGTATCCATTGTGGGCTCTTGGTCGCTTGTACTACTCAGTCACCAAGACTAGCTTCGTACTCCATGGAATGCTTGCACAATATGCCTTTGGGTTTGTCATCACATTCGATGTAGTTGGCATTATGAACTTACGGTGATGATGAAAAAAATATCCTTTTCTTTCTTCCCCCGTACAAGAATCCGTTCAGAATGCACATCCCTAGCAATGGATACTATATACCATGATAGTGGTGTTTAAGGACCTGTTTGGAGGTTTTGGCGGGATACCTGTTACGGAGAAAAATTCCTATGGCTTGGGGTACCACAATAGACAGAGTAACCGCTTAAATCACTGCCTTTCCTATATGCAAGAGAAACCAAACATCTAACACTAAAGGATCTCGAAACATACCTTATTCCAGACAGTTGATGTAGATCCCCGTTGAGCTTTTCCACTCTCACTTGTATTAGTAATTTGTTCTCTCAACATTCAGTAAAAAAGAAAAGCATGCTATATAATCATGTTATACCTACTATAGAGTATATAATCAATAACATATAAGCATCTAAAAGCATCCATGGCTTCAATACTCATTTAAATACACATTATTGGACAGGAAAATATATTTCTAATAATATGAATCAGAGATTACAATATTGACAACCTCTGTCGGAACGTCTGCGAATCGAAGAAACTAAGTCCTCCACCTGGGCCTCCACCACTTCAATCCTCTATCTCTTGATAGCAAGCTCATAAGAAAAGGAAATCTTGGGAAGAACACAAAGTGCTCCAAGGGACAAAGGGATGTAGACTCAAGTATAAGCTCCAACAACAATGGACTATAGTTTTCTTTCTCTTCAATTTTTCCCTTTTCGATGTATCCAAAGGGTTCCTTATATAGTGCTTCAATGGGGTAATGGAAGGTCAATTCTGAGTGATCTCAAGGCATATGGAAGGCCAAGAGACAAGTGACTCAGATCCACATCAAGGAAAACTCCAAAACTATTTGGCCTTTTGCACACATCCCGATGTATGGGAGTTTGAGAGTCATATCCGCGTATATACACGATAAAGGGATTAAAAGTCATGTATAGCAAATAATGCATGTTTTTAGGAATGATATTGGAAACATGAGTGGAGTGATGAAGAACTAGGTGAAAGAACCATCCATCCAAAAATATAATACAATGATGAAACTCTGCACATAACTACAAGTAGATATAACAGTCTCGGATACATAAGAGTACAATGGTCATGAATATGCATGATACAAAATATGACATGTGTGGTCATTGACACATACAATATAGATAGGTTAGAATCTCCATGATGAAGATATACAAAAGATCATGATCTCCATGAAAGATGAAGATATATAATGGATCAAGATCTCCATAGTGGCTGGAAATATCTGACATACACTGGAATCAAGTCACAAGAGCTGACATCTCATGAACACTGGCACGATCAAGGAGCTAGCATATATGAAATGCTACCAATCTGGAAGGTCTTATACACAATTTTCTATGAGTACATGTCCTACTATGTGAATAGAGGTGTCAAGGTCGAACATAGTAGTCCATCGTCTGATTACCGGTCATTGATGTATACTGTTAATAGATGTGAGATCACCCACCGATAATGAAAATGGGAATCAAGGTACTAGATTAAAAACTAACAAGTGTGAATAAATGTGTTGAGGTTGAACACTTGAGAGAATCCATAGATCAGGGGAGATTGATGTATTCCCAAAAACTGTCGATGGTGAGAGAACCTGCCACTAATGACTGCAAGTCTCAAGGCACTCAAAAATGACTCTAGATTCCTATCCCAGAATAAATGATCTGAAGTCAATGGGATGAAATCCACTGGAAGGAGGGAATTAATGCATCCCCCATCATCCAACACGAGGTACTCAGCACAACTGTATAATGTGGAAGGACTCGATCATAATGTGCACGGACCATTCCAATACTGGGAATGGCCAACATGCAAAGTCAAGAGAACTGAGGAATGGCCGACTCAGGTTTCAAATTCCTTTGAAAAAGAGCATAAAGGTGAATGGTGAGTGAATGTAGGTAGGGTAGACTCAATATACAAAACTGGGACATCTCTGTGACATAAGAGGCATCGACAAAGGCTCCATAGGAACTGGAAGCTTAACTATTTGGTGGAGATAAACTCAAAGAAATGAGTACAACTCCTAAATTCAAACTATTAACCCAACTAATGGATGTGATATACAGTGCTCTATTCGAAGGTGACACGACTTGAATGCTGCCAAAGATAACATATTTTCTTGTCTGGCTTTTTGGTTTTTTTTATTTTTTTTGGACTTTTTCAAATATTTTGAAAATCTTGAAAAAGAATAAAAGTGCTTTATAGTTACATACTAGGAGGAGACGAGTGTCAATGGGAAAAAAAACTAGTTCCAAGTAGCGGAACATACCTATGCTCAATGCAAGGACACATGTGTAGGATAACAACACTCAGGGGAAAGTCCCCTCTCAGTAAAAATGGGGAATCGAGCTGCAAAGGATATATAAAATGGCTCTGTGTGGCTAGACATGAGACAAGCTCAGGCTATATAGCTGATCATCAAAGTCAAGGAAGCCAGCATAAGGCTCAATGAGGCAGGAAAAAGTAATGATAATGCAATTACAACTTGACATAAGGGAGTCCTAGGGAAGAAGGCCAACAAAAAGATCAAGAGGATTAAGAGGCTCTTGCGCAAAGACATGGCGATACTATACAATGGACTCCCACACCCTAAAGGAAGAAATGTCAGCATGGGCACCAAATGCAAAAAATGATCTAACTAGGGAACCCATGTATGGTCAAGCTCTACCATTCACATCATGTCACTTCTAAAACAACAAGAAGGTTCTGTGACAAGATAGAATGGGTTCGTACCTAAGGTTATAATGAAATGGTCATAAGGTCATGCAAAATGCATACATATGTGAAATCTAACCTATATGCCAGTTTAGACATAATACCTAAAATTGGCACAAATGGGTCAAAACAATGTTCGAAACGGTGCTCAAAATGGACTCCTACATCATCAAATTAGTCCAAAACGGTCCGAAATGGTCAGAAACGGTTCAAAACTATAGAAAGGGGGTACAAAAATTAAAAAAAATTAATTTTTTTTCTATAAATAGTAAAAAATTCAAAAATTACATATCATTTGAAATTTTTACCCATTTGAGCTCAAAACTTCCAACGCAAATTCTGGGAGTTTCGTTTGGCAAAATTTGACACCGTTTGTCCCAGGTAACTTCTCATGTCCTCCTCTTCCATTTTCATGCAAATGTTTTCAATTTCCATGGTTAGTTTTGATTTTTAGGCTAGTATAAAATGCTCATTTTAGGTCATGTAGATATCGGGGCTTTTTCCACGTATAGGGATGGCTATATGCAGAAAAACCGCCCAAAACCGCATACATACATGGCTGTTTTGCAAATAGTTGCATATGCAGCTGCACACAATGTTTTTTAAGGTAAATATTGACCAAAACTACTTTTAATGTGCAATATGGTTCTCAAATGGAGGGAGAGGGAACATGGAGATGTAGAAGAGGCTGTTCGGGGTGATCTGACGGATCAACAAGCTCTATGTGCATGTGGGATATACAAGTTTTGGTGTCTTGGCAGCTTGAGGGCCAAATCAAGACTACTGCAGATGCCAGTAGACTACTAGGTTATAGACTCAGAGTCCTTTCATATCAATGGGATGTCCCTCACTATAGAGGTGGAGGACATATATTTCATTACTAGATTGTCCCGACGGGGAGAGGTGGTGAACCTACGCTCTCGCGGGCTCATAGGTGGCCTCACCATTAATGAGTACATTGTAGTATACTATTTTTTGGACATGGAAAAAGTTTGGATTTAGATCCTGACAAAATCCATCTAGGTGCTAGGATTGAAGGCCATACTATTGGCACTCGGCAAGATAGCTGGTCTAACATCACTCCACCAGGCCTCACAACCATTGATGTTCTATGCAGTGGAGTGCATGAGATCCATAGTTTACAACTGGAGCACTATGTTGTTGAGTAACATGAAGCAACAGATCAGTGACTGTGAGATGGGCAGGGTGCAAAACTTTGGTTTCAGTAGCATACTGAGCACGTTCTTCTTTGAGTGTATACCTGGGCTAAGCCCTAGAGTTTACGTTCCTCCTCACGGGGTTCGGGATATGGCCCAATGGAATTGGGTAGATGCTATGCATAGACTAGGCAGAGGTAGGGTGTCTAACCCCTACCCAGCTGACTTCTTTCTATGGTGGCGGTGACAGATAGTTGTTAGTTTTTCAACATTCAAGCTAGCATTATGTTAGGATATTTAACTCAGAGAACAACAAGTACAATAATCAAACACAAGAGACAATGGACATAGTGTTTTTCCTTAGGTAAACCATAAATGGATAAAACCCCGCAACTTCCTCAGAGACAGAATTAGCACAAAAGGTAAAACCCCAAAATAGTAGGATGATCTCCCGATAGTAGTAACCTTCTTCTTGTCTAGCCCCAGTGTCTTCTCCTTCCTCAACCATGCGCTACACTTGAGTGTGTTTGTGATGTGTACTAAATAGAGAGTCCATCTCTCTATTTATACTAATCCCAGCATGAATAAAACCCTACTAGGGCTGACCTCTCTAGAAGAGTCTAATAACCCTAGTGCCCCGAACTGTGGGGACTTTAACCCCTAGACAATCGGAGGGTTAACCACAATGACTTGACATGACTTGTTTACATTATATATCTTCTCGATCGAAACATCAGGGCATGACATGACATAATAACATCTTAGAATAAACATTGGATTAAAATAGATAAGAAATACAAATGAATACATTCCGAAGTTACAATTACATCAACACTCCCTCTTAACTAGGAAGGTATTCTCTCGACACAATTTTTATCATTGGACTTCTTCTCTGGATCTTCTCATCATCTTCATCTCCAATTCATTTTCATCTTCAAGTCATCTTTATCTTCATGCCATCTTCTTTTCTAGATCTGGATCATATCATCACTGGATCTTGATCATCACTCGATCTGGATCTATCATCACTAGTTATGGATCATCACTCGATCTGGGTCATCACTACTGGATCTGGATCTAGATCATTACTCAATCTGGATCTCTCATAGTCATCATAACTAGATTTGGATTATAGCTCGATCTGGATCTCCTCTGGTCATCATCATATGTGCTATCTCATTATTCTTCTTGTCACAGGAAGTTCTATAGATCCAACCTTCTTTCATGCTGGTTGTAGGCCTAGCCATCATGTAGGTCTTCTTCAGCACTTATATCTGACCTACTCATCAGAATGGCCTGCCCAAAACTTACATCTGACCTACTCGTCAGAAAGGCATGCCTAGCACTCACATCTGATCATGTAGGAGCCTACAATCACATGAGAAAGGCCCAGCACTCACATTCACCAGCATGATAGGACATCACTATCATTTGTGAAAAGGATTCAGCACTTACATTTGACCTTGTAGGAACCAAATCCTACACCCTCATCAAAAATGCATCCACTCACATCTGACCTGGTAGGAACCAAATCCTACACCCTCGCCAGAATGGCCCCCAGTCCCAGACCGAGCTACCTGGTAATGGACCAAGTGCCTCCATTCTCCTGGAGAATGGAAGTTGCCCTTATATCTGACCTGGTAGGAACCAAATCCTACACCCTCTCCAGAATGGACTACACTCACATCTGACCTGGTAGGAACCAAATCCTACACCCTCCCCAAAATGGCCCCCAGTACCAGACTAAGCTACTGGGTAAGAGACCAGGTGCCTCCACTCTCCCAAAGAGTGGCAGTTTCCCTTACATCTGACATACTCATCAGAATGGCCAAAACTCATATTTGACATGGGAGGAACCTAATCCTTTAGCCATGTCAGAATGGCTCAGCCCTTACATCTAACCTGCTCATCAGAATGGCTCTCTTAGTCCCAGATTGAGTGTTCCTAGTAACTGACCAGGTACCTCCATTCCCAGAATGGAAATCAAAAATCATATTTGACATGGAAGGAACCAAATCCTCTCACCATGATAGAATGGCTCATCCCTTATATCTGACCTGATCGTCAGAATGGATTCCAGACTCGTCACTTCCCCTTGGAAGGGACCTCGATCTGGAGAACACCAAGATTCTCCCTGAAGTACTCAAACTTCACTCTGGCCAATGGCTTCATCAACAAAACAACTATCTGATCATCCATCGTAATATACTGGAGCTTCACTACTCCCCTCTGCACCATATCTTTGATATAGTCATACTTGATCTCGATATGCTTCGACTTGTCATGGAACACTGGGTTCTCCGATAACTTCACACAACTCTCGTTGTCATAATGTATACAAGTAGCATCCAACTAGAGATCAAATAAATCAGACAGTAGCTTCCTCAGCCATATTACCTCACAACTATATTAACACGCTGCGACATACTCTGCTTCAGCTCTACTAAGTGCCACACAGGATTGCTTCCTGCTAAACCAAGAGATCACACCTGATCCCATACTGAAGCAACACCCTGAAGTGCTCTTCCTATTGATGGCACTACCTACACAATTTGAATCAACATAACCCTCCAGGTTAATCTTCTAATTCACATTGTACTTGATCCCATAATCAACTGTACCCCTTAGGTACCTCAAAATATGATTTGCAGTAATCAAGTGAACATTTCTCGGATCTGTCAAGAACTAGCTCAAGGTGTTCACAGCAAAGCAAATGTTTGGTCTAGTGTTCGTCAGGTACATCAAGGACCCAATCATCTGATGATACATCGTAGCATCAACCGACTCTGATGAAGCATCACTAAATAGCTTCAAGTTCGATGCCATAGGTGTGGCCATAGCCTTGCAGTCCATCATCCCAAAACTCTTCAGGATCTCTAGTATATACTTCCCTTGTCCAAGGAAGATTCCATCTGCACTCTGCCACACCTCCATACCTAGAAAATAATGCATCATTCCCAAGTCCTTCATTTCAAACTCAGTAGCAAGCTTTCTCTTTGTATCAGAAATCAACCCATCCACACCTGTCACAAATAGATCATCTACATACAGTAGAAGCATCACTGGGTTTCCATTTTCAACCTTGTAGTAAAGGTTGGAATTTGCTTTACTCTTGGTAAAGCCCAAACTGGATAGAAAGCTATCAATTCTACCATACCATGTCCTAGGTTCCTGTTTCAAACCATACAGGGATTTCTTCAATCTGTACACATGAGACTCCCTGTCATGTGTCTCAAAACCAATTGGTTGTTCTACATACACTTCCTATTCCACTACACCATACAAGAAAGCAGTCTTGACATCCATTTGGTGTATCTTCCATTTCATCACTGTAGCCAGAGAAAGTACTGATCTAATGGAAGTGTATCTGGCTACAGGTGCAAAGGTTTCTTAATAATCTATTCCTTATTTCTGAGAGAAACCCCGAGCCACAAATCTTGCCTTATATTTTTTAATGCTACCGTCTGCAGCATGTTTGATCTTGTAGATCCATTTGGACGTTACACCTGACTTCCTTTCTGGTCTTGGGATAACATCCCAAACATCATTCTTCATTATTGATTGGTATTCTTTGATCATAGCATCCTTCCATTCTTTCCATTCTACCCCTTCTTCACAACTGGAAGGTTCTTTATCAATGAAATCACATAGTAATGCTACATACCCGGAGCAAGATCTGGTCTTCTTTCTTTCTCTGTGATTTTATTCTAGAACCCCATATCTTTCCGCACCTTGGATAATTTTTCGTATCCAAGTAGGTTTCCTCTTATGAGGATTCTTCTCCAGAGGTGGATCTACATGTCTTTGTGGTTCTTTGAATTCTTGATCTTCTTCTTGAGTTTATTCATTCATGGTTGTATCATGAATTCTGGGTGCTTCTACTTCTTCAGGTTCTTCAGCAGGTCCCTTTCTGGATTTCTTGTAAGCCATGTCTTCATCAAATGTCACATCCCTACTGATGTCAATATTCTTGTATCCTGGGAAATATATTCTGTAAGCCTTCGAGCTTTCAGAGTATCCCACAAATATACCCTTCTTCCCTGAAGGATCTAATTTTGTTCTCTTCTCTTTTGGAATGTGTATGTACACTGGACAGTCGAATATTCTGAGATGGCTAAATTATGGTTTCTTTCCGGAGAAGACTTCTTCAGGAGTCTTGTTCTTGAGTACTCTATGTGGAGTACAGTTCTGTACATACACAGCTATTCTGGTAGCTTCCGCCCAAATATGCATAGGAAGGTCTTGATCATGAAGCATTGCTCTTGCAGCTTCCATGATAGTTATATTCTTCCTTTCTGCAATTCCATTCTATTGTGGATTACAAGGAGTGGACAACTCCCTCTTAATCCCCGATTCTTTGCATAGCTCTTTGAATTCATTTGAAGTGAATTCTCCGCCATTATCTAATTGAAAGGTTTTGATCTTCTTTTAAGTATGGCTCTCGATCAAGGCTTTGAATTCCTTGAACTTGCTAAATACTTCATCTTTGTTCTTCATGAAGTAAACCCATGTCTTCCTAGAAAAGTCATCAATAAAAGAAACATAATATGCATACCTGCTTAGTGATTTTGATGACATAGGACCGCATACATCGGAGTGGATGATTTCCAATATTCCTTTTTCTTTGATTTTGCTACTTGGAAATGTCTTCTTTGTATTCTTTCCTTTCCAACATCCTTTGCATACCCCATCATGTTTTGCTTGGATTTCTGGAAGACCTTCAACATCTTTGCTTGCAATAGGTAGTGCTCTGTAATGCGCATGTGCAAGCCTTCTATGCCAAAGTTCACTTGGCTCTACTGTGTCATGGACCAAGGCTTGTTCTGGATGGCCCTTTAATTTGTACAATCCTCCTTCTTGTTCTCCAATCACCACTGCATCATCAATAGTCTTTCCTTTTGGCCACATTATGACTTGACCATCTATGAATGCAACTCGCATTCCTTTTGCATCTAATGCCGATATGGAGAGGAGGTTCTTTTTGAGTCCTAGCACAAACAATGCTTCCTTCATTGTTAAATACTTTCTAGATTTTAGCTTATAGGAAGATTCCCCACTACCTTTTATTGGATATTGGTAGTCATCTCCTAGCTTCACCTTGTGAGGTGATTCATGTTCAGACAATCTCACAAAGGATTCGTTGAATCCTGTCATATGTTTGGAAGCCCCACTATCTTTGAGCCAACCATTTCTTCCTTGAGTAATGTTTCCTATGAGAGAGGAAATCAAAACATATTCATCCTTGCTTGAAGAATCTTCACTTTCATATCTGGTTCTTTTCTTGGATGGTTCATCATCCTCTGTAGCATGAGCATGATGTCTTCTTTTGTTGCTCCTTTTTGTTAGTTTTTGTTTCTTAGGACAATTTCTTGCATAATGTCCTGCTTCATCACATGTATAACATATGATCCTATACAAATATTTTCTAGTGTTATCTTTGTGAGAGTGCTTACCTCTGGAGTGATGAGATCTTCTTTTGGTTGACTTGGAGTGTACCATGAGAGCTTGATCTTCACTTCCCATCTTTTCTTCTCAAGCTACTATCCGAGCTTCTTCTTGAGAGCACTCTTCCCATAGTCTACTGAACTTGACCAACTTCTTCATAGCACAGATCCCTTGAATAAAAGAGTCCCATGATCTAGGGAGACCATTCAAGGTAGTCATCACAATCTCTACATTTTCCACTTCTTCATCTACTGCTTCCAATTTTTCCATGATCTGAGAAACTTTGGTGAAGTAAGATTGGATTGTCATTAGAGGAAATTTCAACTCAAAATGGGCCTTTTAAATTTAACTCAAATTCCATGTCATTATGTGTTAGCCAATGAAGTTTCTTTAAATTTTAAATACTGTATAGTTCTTAAACACTTTTTAAATATAAATTTGGGGATAGGTATGATTAAAAAAAATACTTTTTTTGTTTGTATTTTTAACATATCTCCCCGTGTTTTTACTCAAATTTCGATCGGGAGAGCTCGTTGGATGCGGAATTAAATTCCGCATCCAACGAGTACCCACTCATCATACTTTTGATGGACCCCACTACCCCAAAAACAAGAAATAGCTGAAAAAATGTGATGATGTTTTGACGGACCCTGCTACCCCAATAACAAGAAATACCTGAAAACACATGATGATGACATCATCATCATGTGTTTTCAGGTATTTCTTATTTTTGGGGTAGCGGGGTCCATTAGAAGTATGCTGAGTGGGTACTCATTGGATGCGGAATTTAGTTCTACATCCAACGAGCTCTCCCGAGCGAAATTTGAGTAAAAGCACGGGTAGATATGTTGAAAATACAAACAAAAGAGTAGTTTTTTTCTTTTCTTCCTCCAAAATTAATAAATAATATTTTATTATTTTAACTATTATTTTATTAATTTTTTTTAGGAGGCCCATTTTGAGTTGAAATTTCCTCTCATGTTCTGCATTCTGAATCTTCACATTCTTTAGTTGGTTTCTCAGAGTCATCTTCCGGTTTATGTTCTTCCCTTCAAATAATTTGGTTAGGGAATCAAACATAGCTTTGGGTGTCTTTAGGGATGACACCTATGGTATGAGATGATACTTGATAGAATCAGGAATGATTATTTGCCATAACCAACTTCTTCTTATGCAAGGCCTTAGCCTCATCTCCCTCTGGAACTAGAACCTCCTCATGGATGTAGGAGTCCAACTCATTCTCTTCCACGACCAGGGAGATCCTATACTTCCAAGCTCAGAAGTTATCAGCTCCCTCAAGATTTTCATCAAGCTTGGTATGATGAGACATCTTAACTGAGAACCTCAAATGGAAATATAAGAGATTTTATATCTTACCAGGTCAAGATCTTGGATCTGAATTTTGAGCTGAAATCCTATAGAGCTGGTTCAGGAGCAAATTAGGGTTTTTCTTTTCCAGAGTTTTGTCCAACCAAATGCTTTGAAATTGATCCCTAACTTCAATTTTGGGGAGCAGATCAATCCAAGCCTGGGCTCACTGAAAATTTCCTCTTCTGTGAAAAGCCCTAATTTTTGGTAGTAGTGTCGGGTCCAAAACTGAAAAACCTTAGAATTGGATTCTGCTTCGATAGAAAGATGCGCCCTAGGGAGGAGAGTTATTCCAACCTTCTTTTGATAATAATCTATGGAGAGATATCCACAAATTAGGAAGCCCTAGTTCCCGCAGCTACATAGTGTCTTCTTCTCAGGTTAGCTCTGATACCATGTTAGTTTTTCAACATGCAAGCTAGTATTATATTAGGATCTTTAACTGAGAGAACAAGTACAACAATCAAACACAAGAGATAATGAACACGGTGTTTTTCCTCAGGGAAGCCATAAATGGAGAAAACCCCGCAACTTCCTTAGAGATAGAATCAACACAAAAGGTAAAACCCCAAAATAGTAAGATGATCTCCCCGTAGCAGTAACCTTCTTATTGTCTAGCTCCAGTGTCTTCTCCTTCCTCAACTATGCGCTACACTTGAATGTGTTTGTGATGTGTACTAAATAGAGAGTCCAGCTCTCTATTTATACTAATCCTAGCATGACTAAAACCCTACTAGGGCCGACCTCTCTAGGAGAGTCTAATAACGCTAGTGCCCCGAACCTGCAGGGACTTTAACCCTTATACAATAGGAGGGTTACCCACAATGACTTGACATGACTTGTTTACATTATAGATCTTCCCGATTGGAACATCGGGGCATGAAATGACATAATAACATCCCGGAATAAACATCGGGTTACAATAGATAAGAAATACAAATGAATACATTCCGAAGTTACAATTACATCAACAATAGTTTCCATCGATGAATATCCCTATGCGGGAATAGATTTCTGGGGATATCCGTACATGCCCCTACAACTAGGAGTAGCATTCGGTGATATTGGTAATGAATCCCAAACCCTTCTTTTTAAAGTTTTTTGAATTATAATTTTTTTTTTTGGGTTTTTTGATATATGGACTCAAAAGACATGTTTTGGTGTGATGACACATAGTGACAATTTGTCATATGTATGTAGATGTTGTACCACGGTGGCCTGAAGGTTTCCCTCATCATAGACAGAGGGGAAGAGGAGATGACATCATGGGTGTGGATGTGGAGCGGACGCTCCAAAGCATCCACACAAACTTTGTACGCTTGACACACAGGGTACCCATGGTGCAAGTCAAGGACTTGCCTGAGGCCATGCAACATCAGGTGGTTGGTGTACCATGAGCATGGGTTCAGTTATTCTAACAACTAGCTAGAGCCATGGTGTGCTACCATGATCAGAACCCCCCTCCTCTATAGACTTAGAGACCCAAGAGTGCTTCATTTTTGTACTACCGTGTATTATATTTTGGTGGCTCAGAAGCCCCATTTGTATTATGACACTTATGTATTATGACATCACATTTTAGTTGTTTAATGAAATTTTTTTATGATGATTGATTTTATGTATTTACATGTGTGTAAAAATGTATGTTTGTGATATGCTTATGGTCTATGAAACAAATGCCAATCTAACACATAGTTAGCATATGAGTTAGCAACTTGATTAAAANTTGTCGTTCTAACAATCTCACACATAAGAATATTTGTAATAATGTTGGATCCCTAATATGATACAAGCCATTAAGATGTGACACTACTAACTGTGTATCAACATGTACCTCAAGAGAGAGAACACCATGTGAAATGGCATCCCACAATAGCTCGATAATGGCACTATATTCAGCAACATTGTTCGAAGAAGGCCGTAAACATATGCCTCCTGAAGACAATACTTGACCCGTAGGAGTATAAATCACCCAAGCAGCAAAGGCTGAGTGTTGAGTGTAGCGACAAAACCGATCACCATAAGAAAACCTAACTATGCAAAAAAATGTACAATAATATACAATAATCAACCCTGGCTGAAGATCATGCATAGTATTTTTTTAAATAGAGCCCATTTCTAGGCTCCGCCAAGGATGTCCCTTCATAATACACCAGCTCATAGGTGCCCTTCTCTAACACACATTTGACTACGTAAGGACCATGCCACATGGGATTAAACTTCCCTGACCCCAAGGGTTCTTTAGCTTGATCCCACAAAAGGACCAAATCACCTTCACTAAACCTCCTCGGACGGAGAGACTTATCATACTGGACCTTAACGTGATGCTTATTTACTTCTAGAGCCACTAAGGCATCCCGACACTGCTCATCAAGCTGTTCTAAGTGGACCAAATGTTCCTCCAATGCGGAAGTGTATTGTAAGAGCTCTATAGATAGCTTCAACGAAGGGATTTTGCATTCAACTGGCAAGACAGACTCCACTCCATGTATGATCTGATATGTTGAAAAACTAGTGGCAGTCTTAACCGCGGTCCTATAGGCCCACAAAGCAGGATATAACATAATATGACAATTCATCTTTCTTTGTGCGATGGTTCATTGGAGAATAGACTTAAGTGATTTGTTCACTGCTTCAACCTGTCCATTCACCTGAGGGTAATAAGAAGAGGAGTGATATTGCTTATACCCTAACTTTGAGGCCAACTCTTCCATCATTCTATTATGAAAGTGCCTACCATGGTCAGTGACAAGCTCTTTCAGAATACCAATCCGAGTAATAATTTGGTTGAATACGAAATGTGCCCCTGTCTCACCGCCAGATTTAATCGTCGGCATAGCCTCAGCCCATTTTGTGAAATAATCAATAGCCACTATAATATGATGATTCCCCCCAGCCGAAGTTGGGTTGCAATCCATGAATTTAAGCCCCCACTTGGTGAAGGGACCAGCGGTGATAATTGGATGTAACAAGGTAGGATGTGAGCACATATTGCATGCAAACACCTGGAAAGGGTGACACTTCTTGACTGCATTGACACAATCTTTGAAGATCAACTATAAAAATATCCCGCTCTCAAGATTTTTTGGGCTATAGAAAGCCCAGATAAATGACCACCACAGGCCCCTCTATGGAAATCATTCAACACAACCTCAGCCTCCTCATGGGTTAAAAAATGACATAAAATCGAATCTACCCCATGTCGGTACAAAGTGTTATCCACTACAAGGTAGTTCTTAGATACGTGACGTAATCGTCGTCTCTCATCCCATGAAAGGTGAGTAGGGACCTTCAAAGTTCGTAAATATATGATGATATCTCCATACAATGGGTCCAAAGTTGAGATAAGGAAAATATGCTCATCAACAAATGTATCCTCACAAACCTCCTCCTCCTCCTCACTTGGAAAATAAAAAATGAGCTCTGCCAAAATCAACGATTTCTTTGATTTCGCCGAAACAAATTTGAGATCGAATTCTTGCAAAATAACAATCCACTTATTATACTTTCCCTCGATCATCCTTCTAGTGAGGATGAACTGAAATGGATTGACATGAATTTCCACCAAGGTCTGGCGAAGGAGAATGTAGTGTCTCAATATCTGAACCACATGAATGGTGGCTAAGGCAAATTCCTCCACATGGGAATAACGGATTTCCGCATCTATAAGGTTTCGGCTCAAATAATACATGACATGCTCATGGAGCTCCTCATCCTCCTGAACCAAAACCATACCAATCGTCTCCATGGACACGGCCACATAAATAAAAAATTCACGGCTATAATTGAGTGGACTAACTATGGGGGGCGATGCTAAGGCTTGCTTAAGAGCATCAAAGGACTCCTGGGCTTGCTCATCCCAGCAAAACGTAGTGTCCTTCTTTGAAAGATGCATAAATCCTTTAGTCAAATTGGAAAAGTTAACCATGAATCTCCATAAGAAATTTTCCATGCCCTGCAAACATTGAAGATGTCTAATATTTCGCAGGGGGGGCAATTGAAGTATTGCCTCAACCTTTAAGGGATCGACTCTTATACCCTCCTTGGAAATAATGAACCCTAGCAAGCAACCAGAATTCATGCAAAATATGCACTTATGAGGATTTAACCTAACCAAGTAATGACGACATCTTTCGAATACTAATCTCAAATGGTATGGATGACATAATCTCAGCCAAGAATGAGCAGCAAGGTCATCCAAAAAGACTCCAATAATCGATTTGAGGTTGTAAAAAATCAAGGTCATGGACCGCTGAAATGTGGCTCCGATGTTTTTAAGATTGAAAGACATATTCCGATATGCAAACGTACCCCAATGACAAATAAATGCAGTTTTTTGTTGATCCCCGGGTTTGATTTGAATCTGATTATATCCGGAAAAGCCGTCCATAAAGGAAAATACCTTGCTTCCTGCACACTCATCTAAAAATTTGATCAATAAATGGTGTGGGAAAATTATCCTTAGTACAAGCATGATTTAAATCACATAAATCAGTGCATATATGGATCATTCCCTGCTTCTTATCAACTGAAATGGGGTTTTAAACCCACTCCACCAAGGGAACGAGATAGATAAAAATGGCTTTTAACAGCTTCTCTATCTCAACCTTAAGTGCGGGTGATTTTCTAGGATTCACTGCAGGCAAATGTTGTCAAACAGGCTTCTCATTCGGATAGGTCTTAATTTCATGTTCAACAATACGAGGGTTGATACCTGGCATGTCCTCATATGACCAAGCAAAGATATCATGACACTCTTTGAACAGCTCGATATACTCTTGAATCTCATCATGGGAATAGTCTGCCCCATTATAGACATTCTCAATCTTTCCAGGATCGTGAGAGTTATTGATAGGAATAGTAGGTGATATATTCACCATGTTCCCATCAGCCATCTGACCAAGAGAGCTTAATGGAACCACGGGACTACCAATCTTCTCGGTAAGAATCTACTTAAAGTCCTTACACTACAAACGGTCAAGCTTGGGAAGAAAATAGGATCTATGTTGTAACTCTTCCCAAGGTGGCTCAACCCCAGACATGGCCTCAATAATAGCTTCATCTGACGAAAAAACATCATCAAGTAAATCATGCATGTGAGAGGACTCAACTGCCCATGCAGGAAACACATATAGGTCCTCCTCCTTTGTATGCGAAGAGGAGGGACTAGGCTCTACAACACCATCAAGATTCGCTTGATATGCTATCATTGCTGTAGGAAAAGGCATGTCCGTTTCAATAGGTCTATTCAAAGGACTCGGTGAAGGAAGAATCCAAGGATCTTCCATATGGGTAGTGCAAAAATACACTGAATTCAATGAAGACGAAGCCCCACCAAAACTAGATCCGATCATAAGAATGGGCACAGGACAACTAAAGGTCTCCATAAGGGATGGATACATACCTACACCCACACTCCCAGTTACCAGCTAAGAATGATCAATAATCAGGATAGAAGCTCCTGAATATGCATTAACACTCGGGTTTTTGAATGATGTCTGATCAATCGTAACAATCTTCCCATTAAATGGAAAGCATACTACTCGAAATAGAGAAGAGGCTACGACTTGCATACTATACATCCAATTCTGACCCAGTAAAATATTGTAATCAAGGGGTGGATCAACCACCTCGACCTCAATCGTGATGGTCTTCCCTCCCAAACAGACCTTAAGAGAAGGAAGAATTCCATGCGGCTAAAACGATCTACCATCAAATGTAGTCAACATGTTAGCAGATTGAGACAACTTGGGAGAACCCAAACCCTTCCAAGATGACAAAGACATCACGGAAGCAGCAGCGCCTTCGTTAATCATAGTGCGTTTGAAGGTCATGTTAAGACACTCTACATGAATCAAGAGAGACACGTAGTAAGGAAAGTGAGTCTGTAGTCCCATGGTTTCAAATTTTATGATGGAAGAAGAGCTATCATCATTAATCCCAAGAACAGAAAGCAAAGCTTTCCATTGTGAAGGACAACTCTGAAGTACTTCAAGCGTAGACTTCACACAAGGAGTGTGGCCCAAATCCTTGACAACAGAATAGTTCTAGGTGGCTCAGGCATTAGGATTGTGCCTCGAATGCTTTAGGACTCCCTTAGGAATGTGAGGTGCAACCTCAAGTTTATCCATAGGGTTTTCAATACACAAAGGGCTCTCAGGTGGAGCGGGTTCCTTTCCAAGGTCCGGCTGTGATGACCCATAGTATTTCGCACGAGTAACAACCTTAGTAGCATGCATCATGTTGATGGAACCATGACCAGTATTGGCTTCCGACGGATCTTGAACTCCACCCGATGCACAATGAGGATCATGGGTCCTCGAGTTCATATTTTGATTATGGGGTAAAGGGTTGGTCAGCACAGCTGGGCCCTATGCTATGGACCTCGAGGCGTCTTCCATATGAGGGCACAAGTGAGTGAGGTGGTCATCCTTACACAATTTCCAAGGAAGCCTAACCTTACGTTTAGATTGCTTGCCCCCCTAGCATTGCGGGCATTCTTGTCATTAAAATTGGCATTTTTGTTCTTGTTCCCACCCTTATGATTGTTTTCACCCTTTCTCTTATTCCTTTCGGGCTGCTGGTTGACCTTCTGGTCTGACGATTGCATGGAAAGTACACTCACCGTTTGGGTGGGTTGAGATGAAGCCATGGCTTGTCCTGAAGCGGATTGATTAATAGAAAATTGAATCACTTGTTTCACAACTGAATCCATAGGTTTGGTACTCGTACAACCCACAATGCCATCGACATGTGGTCCAAGCTTGATCTTGGGATCGAAACTAGAATGCAGAGCATTAGGTATGATCTCATATAACAGTCTGGATTGAGAATAAGTCAAATCTAATTCCTGTTCCCTAAAAATTGCTTGTTCCTTGTTCTGGAGTCTAGATGTAGAAACATCCTTTGCAATGTAAGGTAACAACGATTTAAGGAACCACTCAAGGAGAAACTCCGATGGTATGAAAGCTTTAATCAACCTCTTCTGTCTATGCCACTCTTGGATATGTTCCAACATATGTGTGGCTTTGTCTTGTCGAAATGTCAACAAGATTTTTGTACCAATGTCGTAATGCATGGGTAGCTGGAAGTGATTGAGAAAAGTCATAGCAAGGTCATCGAACAAAACGAATGCCCCGCTCAGTAACTCTATATACCATTTCGTTGCAGGCCCAGTGAGGGTGCGTTGAAATAGTATTAAATGGATTGAGTAATTGTGTAAGGAATTGGAAGAGCACCAAAGGTGAAAGGTAGTGACATGTTCACTAGGATATTCTCTTGCTTTGCCCTCGAGTTTGGGAATGTCCATGGGAAGCTTGTTAGGGACAGTCGGCCAAGCCGGGTCATGAGATACCGGATTGTTCATTAGTATCAATAAGTCAGGTAAATTTAACGTTGCGAGGAAAGGGAACCTAGTTTGAGCAGGTCTATGCCACGCTCCTTGATGGTTTTGGTTCATATAATACTGACTACTGTAAATACCATGGCCTTGGCCATAATATCCTCCTCCTATTTTACCCATGTAGAGTTGCATGGAAGCATTATAATGTGGTGTACCTTGACTATGTGGTGCTACAAATCCATAATTATGTCCATATGGGATGTCCCATGAGGTGTACCTTGACTATATGGTGCTACAAAGCCATAATTTTGCATCCAGGGAGCTCTCCCAATTGAAATTTGAGTAAAAACACAGGGCGATGTGTCAAAAATATGAACAAAAAAAGTAGTTTTTTTTATGATACCTATCCCCAAATTTATATTTAAATTTTTTTTAAGACCTATACGGTATTTCAAATTTAAAGCAATTTCATTGGCTAACACATGATGACATGGAATTTGAATTATGGTTAAAAGGCCCATTTTGAGTTGAAATTTCCTCTAATGTCTATTAATATGAATCAAAGATTACAATACTGACAACCTCTGTCAGCACGTCTACGAATTGAAGAAACGGAGTCCTCCACCTGGGCCTCCACCACTTCAATCCTCCATCTCTCGATAGAAGGCTCACAAGCAAATTCAAGCTTGCAAAGAACACAAAGTGCTCCAAGCGACAAAGGGATGCAAACTCAAGTATAATCTCTGGCAACAATGGACTATAGTTTTCTTGCTCTTCAATTCCTCCCTTTTCAATGTATCCAAAGGGTTCCTTATATAGTGCTTCAATGGGGTAATGGAAGGTCAAATCCGAGGAATATCAAGGGATATGGAAGGCCAAGAGACAAGTGACTCAGATCCACATCAAGGAAAACTCCAAAACTATTTGGCCTTTTGCACACATCCCAATGTACACGGATTTAAGGGTCATATCCACGTATATACACGAGAAAGGGATTAAAAGTCACATATAGAAAATAATGCATGTTTTTAGGGATGATCTTGGAAACATAAAAGGTACAAAAATGGTCCATTGGGTTTAAAGAGTCTGCAAAGGGACAGGGAAGGCAATAAAGGTGTGGTCAACCATGTGTGGTAAAATCAGCTGTAACAATACCCATATGATCAGAGACCCCAAGCGTTGTTGTTGCAGAAATATTGCATTTTATTAGGAAAGAATTTTCCTCACCAGCCTTAGAAGTTCATTCTAAGGTGATGAACATCCCTCCATTGACATTACAGGTGCTAAGAAACCCCTCTAATGGAATGAACATCTCCACCTCGACGGATGGGACTACAGCAATGCAGTGGTCTGGAAATAATCGAAAACCTTCATCATAACCAATGGCTGGAGGGACGTAGCATATCATAGGAACCTCAAGCGAGGCGATCATTGTAAGCCTAGTAGCAAGTCCCTCAGACTTCCTATCAGAAAGGCACACTGTCATCCTTTTCCTTCACATATATTCACTTAATTTGTCTCCCTAGTATGCACTATATGGTGTCGTTATAACGAGCTAGATGAAGGATCTTGGTGAGGATCCATCAACCTCTCTCACATGCCATTATCAAGTGATATGATGACACACAAATGGTCACATGGGATTTTTCTCAAATTTCTTACGTGGAAGGACTAACTTCGTCACCCCCCCTTATTCCAATCCAATGCCCCTGTTTACGGAAGTGAACTTTAGCCTCACTCGTAATCGCCTTAGGGAGATCTCATTGGGGGTGGATTTGATGTTTGTTACTTTGCTAATCCATCAGCTGGCCTGGATTTCAGTGCCTAGCTCCCTTGAAATACAGTGTGTATGGTCACTTGTGTCATCTGTCAACTAATCATTTTGGCACCTGTCCTTATTAAGCTTATTGGACAGTGAACCTCAAAGACCTAGGACCTAATTTTGTGTTGTCGATGCCACCTATCCTATCTTATGTATCACAGTCCTTATCCTCCTTAATTCCATATTGACTTGGTGGCCCCTGCCACACTTTGCGATTCTCCTACTGATTAACCCTTGCACATGTCCCTATCTCCACGCGGATCGAAGTCGTCAGTTAATCACCTCACTAGATCCCTATCGTCATAGGTGAAGGGCCCTATGTGGTTTCACATTGCTCCTTTAATTATCCATCACACAAATTATCGCTGCAACCTCAATCGGGTCTGTCAATCATATCCTTGCTTGTTCTTCACCATCCAAATGTGTGCGGTCTTCCTCCATTTTGCGGCCCCCTTCTGCCTTATCCATCATGCAGATTGAGGCAACAAAAAGGTTCTCCACCGTAGATATAGTATGTCTCAATTGTGAACATTGGGGAAAACATGAAGAATAGTGGGTTTCATGTGCCCTTATAGCTAAGTTCTCTACGTGCCTCTTCCATCGTGAAATATTTAGCACCTGCTGATCTGCACTGCCTGTCCTGTGGTGACCCATTCTCGAGGTTGTCAATCTTGAAAAATTTATGCCTATACCCCTTCCTGCCAGCTTATTGTCGCTGGTGCCTATTGAAAATTTAACACGACTGCATTCCAAAGTGACACTGCAGCCATTTGACAATTGGGCTATGGACTTTATGGGACCAATATACCAACCTGGAAAGAGGACTGGTGCACGGTATATTGATACAAGAATGAATATCTAATAAGGTGTGTGGAGGCTGCACCAATGGTAGATTGCATCATTGCAACAACAACTAGGTTCCTATTTGATAACGTTATTACTTGGTTTGGGTGTCCAAATATACTAATGAGCGATCAAGGGAGTCACTTCATCAATTGCATGATCATCACATTGACAGAAGAGCTTCAGATACAAGAAAAGAAGAGTACCACGTATCATCCACAAGAAAATGGGACACTTGATCCATTCAACAAGGTGTTGGAACACGCACTCACAAAGGTTTGCAATGTCAACCACGATGACTCAAATTTGAATATTCCAACAGTCTTTTGGGTGTATTACATCACTTACAAAATATTGATAGGACAGAGACCATTCTAATTGGTGTATGGGAAGGAGGAATTCATGCCCATGAAATACATTGTTTCAAGTTTGCACATTTTAGTAGAGAAAGGCATGGATGATGATGGAGCATTAGAAGAATGCCTAGCCCAATTGGTGTAGCTATAGGAATATCACTTTATTGCAAGTTTCCACCAGCATGTCGAGAAGGATCGACATAAATCTTGGCATGATCGGAATATCAAGAACAAACATTTTCAATAAGGAGACTTGGTGCTATTGTATGATAGAAAGTTTTCCAAACATCCGGGTAAGTCATAGATGCATTGGCGAGGTCCATATGTCATCAATTTCATTACTTCAGGAGGTAGAGTACAACTACAATAGTTAGGTGGTGCAATGTTGCTTAAGCTATTAAAAAGAAATAGGATAAATCCCTACAGGACAGGCCCGGAGTAATGTGATGCTTGAGGCACTACTTGATATAAAAGTACTCTTTGTTTTTCCATAGGATGGTACTTAAGAGGATGGTGTGCCAGGAGGGAGTGGCTGCGCAAGTAGAGGAGTAATCATCGTGGTTATGGATTTATGTCATGATGGAAGAAAGGCCGCGATAGAGTCAAATCAACAATAAATCCAATAGTTAAAGAAGTTAGCCGATGGCAATTTTTGGATGAGATGCACCTTAATGGCAGATATAATCATTAGATTGGAAGAATCAATGGTGGATTTAGGTGATGAATGCATGATTTGGTCTAAATGAGTAAAGAGATCATAATTATTTGGTCATAATGGTTGAGTGCTCGACTCGATGCAATAAGAAGAGGTAGAACAAAGTTGGAATTCATCATTGTGAAATATTGAGTTGTCGACTAAGTTCCAGAGTTGTTGCAATGAGTTGAGTTGCATTGAGAAGTTGAGTTGCAGAGCAGAGTAAGGTTGAGGCTCCCATTGAGAACTTGTGGGAACTTGTGCAAAATGCCAAGTGAGTTGATAATAATAGAGATTTCAATTTTGAGATATTCACCAATTATTGGGGTACCCAATGAGGAAGAGGTTGCAAGCATGTCAATGGGATCATCATCAGTTTTGATGAAGAAGAAGGGGGTGTAGGGGCACAAATTTGAAGTTTGAAAGAATCAGACAACTTGAAATTCTACGCAAGCACAAGAGGAGGTGGTTTTCCAAATGAGACCATCGACATTCGGGCTTAAGGTTTCCTCATGCTAGACATGGGTGTCCATGACGAACATCCCTGGTTATGTGCCTCCATGTCAACCTGATGTGAAGACAAGGAATCCTATGAAGAATCATGGGTATCCGATTAGGATGTAAGCGATATCATAGGGCATGGTATACACCATGGACATTGTGCCCTCTATCATGAGAATGAGGTATGAAGTTCATGATCTGCTTGCATCTACGAAAATCACTCCAGCTCCATATGTACCTGTGACACAGGAAAGAGGTGGCCCAGTAGCATGCATTGCACATGAATGGGTGCACGATTTGGAGATATCAGGATTGTTGGGCCTCATCAACGTGCCACACTTTGGGTAGTTGACAGAAGCAAATGCATGCATGAATTAGCTCTTGGTGTGCTTCCATGGCTATTTCTAGTGGTTGGATCGATCGATTGTAGTCACTGTTGCACTCATTTCAGATATCACAAGGATTCCAAAGGATGGGCCCCACCCATCATAGTATTTTAAAGGGAAGGACAACAACAAGAAGCTAGAGGAAAATCTAAAGACATGGTATAACGTGCAGCGCAACAGGCGGGTGTACGTCGTCAACAACATAAATGATCAAGTTTTCTGCATCGACGTAAGGATTGTGGAAAGCAAGACAGTTAGGAAAAACCGACCCAACCAGTGCACTTCAGGGGTCATCACATGCACAGAGCAGTGTGCACATAGAGTGTATATGAGCTTCTCATTGTTTTTAATGAACCAGTTGACGGATGATGTGCTCACAGTCCAAGTGGGGAAGTGACCATTCGCTTATAGCTGGCTGCTTAATTTAATTTCACTTATTGCTTGGATGGAGCTTGAAGATGATTAGGGTATGGATATCAACGCTGCCAAGGTTTGTAAGGGAGCGTGCTACCGGAACCTCTGGTATGTGAAGGAAATTGAGTGGCTCAAAGATTGCACAAATTCAATTTTGTATATATTGGAAGGCACTGTAGGATGTAGTTATGAAGGTTCCATGACTGTTAGAGGAGGTAGTGACGAAATTCCAATGCATTGTCCGGCTTGCAATTGGGCCACATGCCATTCATGTGAAGGCATGACGAGACCTAAATAAGTAATGGTTGCTGACAACATACAGGATTTTTGACACCAAGATGGAGGCCATTGTTGATGACTGGATCATGGATTGGTACTAACGTGTCAGCATCAAGGAAGTATCAATGGGTCCACCAGTTGATGCACCGGTGGATCCTCTGCCAGACCCACCAAGTGACCACAAATCAAATGAAGCATCGAAACATACCCAAACTGATTCATAAGCGCAACGGATATTGAATGAGTCCCATACAAAGAAGCGACAGGACCGGGGTGCGATAAGTAGCACAACACCAATGACTAAAGAACAATTGAACTGCATAGTTAAGGCCATTACAACAATGAATAATGTGACAGGAAAGTAAATGAAGAAGCAGGTGAACGAAGGATTTTGTGAGATAAAAACTTAGCTTGATTCATTCATTGATGCATTATTAAATAGGGTACCAGAGGAAACCACTTTGTAGAAGGTTGGTTCGATCAACACTGGGAAGTGGATTAGGAATGTTCAAAATTTGTCAGATGCGATCGAGACCAACAATGAGGACATCAATTCCTCGGTTCAACGATTTCAGGATCTTTCACTAGACATCAATGAACTATCAACATAGACATTGGTGCAGTTTGTTGGTGAAACCCACCAACAAATCCTTGTCAAAATGTTTTCTCACTCTATCGACGTCCAATTAATGCGATCTCCTTGAGCACTGACCCGGACAAGTTTTACCCTACCCAGCAACATTCACAGAGCTGACAAAGTCTCACTCAAGATGTTGAAGGGAGAGCTGTCAAAACCAAGTTTCTAGTAGTGAGGACAGAGGATATGGGATACGATGGGGAGACAACATAACTATTAGATCTAGAACTATGCAATCTTCATCAATTCATTCCCACAACTGTAGATTGCATCATACATTTGTCAAAGTATTGCTAGTGCAACAACATCAATTATAAAACATCTCAACTCATAATGCAACAAAATTTAGAATAGATCGCAGCGATATCATTAACTCATAGAAAAAATGCAATGGATCACAGTAACATCATAACATATTAGATCACAACATCATAATAGATCTAGATCACAATAGCATCATAACATATTAGATCACAACATCATAACAGATCTAGACCATAGCAGCATCATAACAGATTAGATCACAACAAGAATACAATATAAGATTTGTGCAACAACTATCATATAATATTAACTCTGCGTGAAGGATCCAAAATGGACAAGTCTTCTCTACAACAGGAGGATGAATACATCAAGAAAACCCCAGATAGATCGTAGATACAATAGGAAATTCTCCCAAACCATAGACAGATTGCACAAGACCTCACTGATGTCTCTATTGATGATAAGGTTGTCGATCGATATTTATTCAATTGCAACACTAGTTCTATATATAGGATTGCGCCTTTACATTGAAGGTCCACTTCTAACTAACTTATAACTGCTAATGACCTATGGTGACAAAACTTGGTCAAATAACCTATTAAATATTCAAAATAGTTATTTTTCTGCCCATCGTGTTCATATGGCCTTGCATGGTACCACGTGATATTATGCAGCTACCGCGATGTTATGCAACTCACTTACCAAAATCCCTACCAATAGGCCCCCAACACAGTATTGTGGATTGTCCCCGAGCCACAACAGGTTGAAAAGGTATATGCTGATGTCTGCACCTTGAAATCTTCAAACTACTACGCGATCTCACGAACCTGAAGCTGGACTTTGGTGGAAAAATTTTGACAATTATTCAAAGCCTGTTGCATCGAGTGCTCTTCTCTAGCCTTTCCATTAGCCATCTACATATTCTCCTGCATCGTCTGCAGCGTGGTGATTGCTTTAATAGCCAATTGTCCACCAATTTCTTGAAATTCATCTAGCTGAGCACGATGCTTTTGTTGGCGTTCCTGGGCTCGGTCGGCTCGCTGCTGAAGATACTTCAATTCCTCGAACCTGGTGATCTACATCATCAGTGGCAGTGCCCGCAGTTTTGTATTTAGTGTCATCAACTAGCCTTTAACTTCTTGAAAATTCCTTGTCAACTGATCAAGCTACTCATATTGGACAACGCTCTGCCAAAATTGCATTGTCTCCTCCATAATTTTCCTAGCCTCTTGCTCCATGGTTTCGAACTGAGTCGCGATTTCTTCAATGGAAGCCTTCCTTTCAACAACTTGCTCTGGTGGTGTCGTAGGTTGGACTAGGGCATTGAGCATCAGGTTGGTATCCTGGAGCTTGATAATGGTTTCTCCAAGGCACTTGGCCTTAGCGACTGCGGTAAGCTTTGCCATGCTCTCAAAAATATAGTGACAAGCCTCATCAACGGCCTGCTCAAACTCACCACATCTTGCACACAGCTATGCTTGTTCAACAATAAGTTGGTTGTGCACCTTCTTAAATTTAGTAATTTCCTCAGTATCCTTACACTGCAGCTCAGCTTGCACCACCTTTAATGTGTTGATTTCTCAGACCTTCTCTTCTTCCAGTTGCACCCAGACCTGATGCATATCTCTTGCCTCTTTCTGCAGCTTCTAAGCTGTGCTCTGTGACTGTACATATCCCTTAGTCAGCTCTTTTTATCGGTCTTCTAATTCTAGGGAGGTAACGTGTTGCAGCTCCACCAACGCTAGAACAGATAACTTGTTGAGATCCAAACTGATGCTTTGGATCAGCTGCGATAGTTGGTTTACTTCGTCATTTATCATGTTGATTACAATTTGGGGAACTTGCACATTCCTATCCCAGGGCTCAGTGATGATCGACGGGATGTCTTGTATCATAGGTCGCACAGAGGTATGTCTGGAAAAAATATAAAAAATGGAATTTAACCTATCTCTTACCGCAATGAATTCTTCATGGTTCAACTCTCGGATCACTTGTGTCGTAGCCTCAGAGGAGTCAGTGACTCCTTTAATGATCTAATGCAGTTGGTCTTCCATCCTTGACTGGACACTACTTCCCACATCATATTCCTGGTGACATTTGGTACGAGTCTCCTCCTGCATGCACTGTACTTCAGCCTTGGGGTCCGTCGATGACTCATTGTCAAAGTCATGAACACTCGAATCCTTCTGGGTAGGATCTTCTGGGGTATCAGGTGGTGGCTCCTTAGAAATTTCCTCCTGACTCATAGGGTTGGGCCATTCAGCCAGCCAGTATTGAACAATAGCATCTAATTATTACACCATGACTTTGTAAGCTAGAGGTAGCCACTTCTTTTCGGGGTCCCTCCATGCCTGAATGTAAATAGAATGTGGGCCAATAGAGAATCAAATGAGCCGCTGATACTTAGCCGCTGCATAAGGAGATACTCCAAGAACTATAATGGCTACACCCTGCAACGCTTCCCAATAGAACAAAAATTGAATGGCATAGTCTGCCTTTCGACTGGGCTCTTCAACCCACCGTAAGTTTTGATATCGTGCGCCTCCGCACACCTTCACTGCATCGCCTGTCATTGGTTGGTAGTCTTTAGGTTCCATCTAGGTGACTAGCACAATAATAATTAAGAGCCAACTATATGTAAATGATCTCCCAGCCTGAGTGGAAAGAGTATCTTTGAGCAACTGATTAAGCAGGAACAAAGACCAATTCATATGTACTCCTTCAATGCACTTCTAGGTGCATGCAATGATGCCCGAGTTACATTGGATCGGTTGATTTCCCCGAACAACCTTACCTGCTAGAATCTGTGCACCGATATGCACTGCTTATTAGTTGATGCTATCAATTTGATAAGCATGAACATCATGCGATAAGACAAAGCACTCCTTCAGTTGCTAGGAAATATTCTTGTTTAACACACACATGGACTTCATTCAGTTTCCCAAAATGAGGCATATTGATGAGCCCCAATAATCCAAATTTGTTTAACCCACTTGCCCAAGGTTGAGGAATCCACTAAATTGGGGCACTAGGCACCATCGGAATAGATTCGTCGGGCTCATCCTAGACATCTTTAAGTAACAACAAGTCATGGTCCTGAAATTTCAACCTGATCAGGGTAGGGATGATATCGACCAAGCAAGTCATCCCCTCTGGAAACGGTGGTAATTTTGGTGGATACTTCTGAATTTTCGTCGAATACCTCGGCTTTGCTTCTCGACTCGTAGGAGAGACATACCCAAAAATATCATGAACAGAGATGCCCATATGTGACGTAGAATCTATGGCCCGGTCTGTGCAGTTCCTTCTCCTTGCACTTTCACCGATGTGTGGGTGTGCCTCTTCTATGGCGGCATGGAACTAGGATTCTGAGCCTACCATTTCCACTTGGGGATATAGGATGAGCCAACTGGAATGCTCATGACTTCCTATTTGACAACCATGGGCCAAATAGGGGACTCTTGTTCACTAGAAATCTCAATGGCGTCGAGGTCGCTTAGCATGCCTCACTCCTCAAACCTTAGAATGTACCTGATGAATCTAACCTTCTATGCTTCAACTCACTCGAAAGTGCACAACACACTACACAATGCACACTTTGATTCAACACTCCACTCGCTCAACTGAACAATACCGTCCTCTCGCGTCCCATGTACTTTTTATATCCACCACCAATTCAAACTCATCATTTCCAAATCTATGATCACCATTATGACTAAATCCAGTAGTAATGACGCCAAATATTTCGGCAATATTACCCTTCTAACAGCCGGATCAGCCATTAATGCATGTCGCTTCAACAAGAACCACCGGCTAAGTATTTTAACTACCTACATTTATTACTGATTTGACCAACCCATAGCCCTACAACTGTCACATGTGGTCTCCTTTCCATCACTATGAAGTCATAACTTGCACAGCCTCTTCCCATAGGCTCACCTTGCTGCTATGAAACATTTTTTTTTGACAGCGCCTTAAGCAGTGCACAGCTCTTGCCCCATCCTATAGGGATTCAAGTGACTCCCAATGACAAGATTTGGTAACAACGCACCATCTAATTGCTGCAGTTGAACTGCACCTCCAGAAGTATTGGAATGAACAAGATACGGTCCTAAACAGTGCATCTGTAACTTACCTGGATGCTTTATGAACTTGCTGTCGTATAACAACACCAAATCTCCTTCCACAAACTATTTGTTCTTAATGTGGTGATCATGCCACGCCTTCTGTCGATCCTTCATAATCTGCTGGTGAAAGCTTGAGATAAAACAGTCTTTTTCAAGTTGGATCAACTACGCAATGCGCTCTTCTAATGCTTCTACATCGGCCATGCCGATCGCCGCAACGATGTGCAAACTAGGAACAATGTATTCCATGGGCATGACCACCTCTTGCCCATAGACAAGATTTAATGGTGTTTGTCCTATCAGCCATTTGCAGGTAGTGTGATAGGCCCATAGCACTGTAGGAATTTTTAGATCCCAGTCATTGTAGTTAGCATTACATACCTTAGTCAGCGTCATTTCCAATATTTTGTTGAATGCTTTAATGATCCCATTTTCCTATGGATGGTATGGTGTACTCCTCTTATGTTGCACCTACAACTCCTCAATTAGCGCTTTCACAATCTGGTTGATAAAGTGACCTCCCTAGTCACTCCTTAAGATCTAGGGACACCCAAACCATGTCACAATGTTTTCAAAGATGAAACTTGCTGCTATCGTAGCAGTATAATCCACAATGGGTGTGGCCTCTGCCCACCTCGTCAGATAGTCAGTTGCGGTAATGATGTACCGCACACTAGTCCTCTTTCCCGGTGGATTAATAGGTCACACAAAATACACAACCCACTTATCAAAAGGTTGGAGAGTTACCTGCGGTACCAACGACATTTCATCTCACCACGATGGTTTACAGATGCGCTGGTAGACGTCGTAAATCCTTGCATATTCTATGGCATCATTATGCAACATGGGCCACCATATTTCGGTGTCCAACACCTTTTGTGTAGTAGTTTGACCTCCGTAGTGACCTCTCGCAATTCATGCATGTGCTTCTTCTAGAATGGGACCCTATTCATGCGGTAAGACACATTGTTGCAAGATTTCATTTGGTCCAAGCTTTTATAACTTCCCAATAATCAACTGGAAATTAGAATCCTTTACTACTAGCTACTTCTTTTGTCTAGTCAACATGTCCTTCGGGGAAACACCAGTGGTAAAAAACTAAATAATTGGGGCATAGTGATCATCTGTGATGTCCACACAAAACAATTGTGCATCGGGAAATCCATCATCAATGTTGGTTGCTTCTTCTTGGGTCTCAATGCGAGACAGGTGATCAGGGCCAATGTTCAACTGTCTTTGTTTCACAATGATTTCAAAATCAAATTCTTGGAACAAAAGCAACCACCAACAGATTCCCCCCCCCCTCCCCCCCAACATAGGCTTATTGACCAGGTATTGCAAAGCAGAATAATCGGTGAACATCTTGAAATGTCCTCCCAAAAAATAGTGCCTGAACTTTTGCACGAAATAAACCATCTCCAAGCCTTCTCTTTCAGTTATTGTGTAATTTCATTCAACAAAGGACAACTTTCTACTCGAATATATGATTGGGTGATCTAGGTCACCCTCTCCTGATTGTGCAAGAAAAACCCCAAGCACAATAGAAGAAGTGTCGACATGAACATGGAACTCCTTATTCCAATCAGGAAAAGCCACTATGGGAACAAAGGCCATCTTGGCCTTCAAGGTGTCAAAACTTCCTTAACATTCATGAGTCCATTCATATGCTGCATCCTTTTTCAGTAGCTTCTCCATGGGGGGAGTAATCGCAACATATCATTTGATAAAATTACGATAGTATCCCGTATGACCCAGCGGTTCCCAAAGCATCTTCACATTCATCGGTGGTAGTAAAATGAGGATTAGCACGATCTTCACTAGATCAACCAACAAACCTTCCTTGCATATTATGTTCCCAAGTAGCATGCCAAATGACGCATAGAAAATGTAGTTTTTAGATTTTAATGCAGTCTAGTGCTGTTGACACCTTTCTAGCATCAGTCGCAAGTTGTCGAGATGGTCCCTAATTAGTCCATAGACAGTCCAATCATCCATATACACTTGCAAGAACTTCTAAATAAATTATTTAAACACAGCGACAACTAACCATGAAAATACGACTGGTGCATTCTTCAACCCAAAAGGCATGACTGTATATTGAAAACAACCCCATTCAGTGACAAACATGGTCTTATGGCGATCCTCCTTTGCAATTCGGATCTGGTGGTATCCCGAAAAACCATCGTTGAAGGAATACATCTCCTACCTTCCTACTCCTTCAAGAACTTAATCTGTAAAAGGAGTCAGGAACGGATCATGCACGCATGCATAATTCAACTTCCTTAAGTCGATGCAAATGTGGATTTCACCGGTCTTCTTATCCTAGACCACCATAGGGATTATCCACTTTGATTCTTCTATAGGCTCGATGATCCTAGCATCCAACATCCGGTCTATTTTTACCTTCACACGATCCTTGTATCATGGGTTCTGTCAATACGGCCTCTATCACACAGGTTTTGCATCTGGTTTCAACAAGATTTTCATCTCCCCTAAGTCTCCTAATATACCCTTCATTTCTGAAAAACCATGTCAGAAAAGGGTCCTAGAATTCATGTAGTAGATCTGTGATTTTGGCCATTGTCTCCTCGCCCTAGTAGTCCCTGAAATTGGCAAACTTGGGGTTCTCTTTTGACCCAATGTTGACTTTCTTGATATTTAATGGTTGACTCATTGAATCCGTCGATATGTCGGGTGCTGCAATCTCGCAGCTTCCTTTTGATTCTGGAATATCAACATTCCTCAACTCATCATCATCCTGAGGTTCCCTAGATAGGTTGTAGCATGTCATCATGGATTGTTTTGAGCAGTGCGCATGTGGATAACCTGGGTATGTGACACTGATGAATTTAGTACTACATCCTGAAGGATTTGAAATACATTGTGTACCTCTGGGTTGGCATCTCGGAAACTAAATGTCTGCATAAAACAAACAGAAAAGTCCTCCCAAGTGGTGATAGTTCTGCACAACTTGGTTTCCATATACCAGGATCTCGACATCTCTTCCAAAGTGTGAACAAAAGCATGGACCCATTCATCTCTGGTTCATGATGCCCATAAATCCTGACACTCGCTCAAATGACTGGTGGGATCATTTCATCCATCTTATCTCTCAGCATGATAGACCTCTAAATCACTGAAGCACACCATCAGCAATCTTCGACATTGTTCCCAGTTATGGAACATCTGTTTGTGTGTTTCCCACCATTGAGCTGGAGTATCCTTCAGCACAATATCTAGGGCCAATATCCTTTGTGGTTCAAACACTTTCTCTTCAAATTCTCTAAGGAACTCAGGTAACATTGGTAGCCCTTCATAAATTGGCAAATCAACAATCTCAGTTGCAACACGCCAAAGAGACTGTGTAATCAACCTGCATTTCCTGAATGATACTTCATGTAACCTATTCTGCCAATTTTCTAGAGCATCATCAGAGTCAGAGGAAGTAGAACTTGCACCGGGCCATCCAAGTTTGCCATCAATAGTAGGATGGATCTCATCTACAAATATGTTATAAGCGTGATCCCAACTTCTATCGATTTCATCCTTCACAGGTTCAATATACCAGCGTCCCTCCTGAGGGTCCATAGGAGCAATGACCCTAACATCCTAGTTTTCAAACGTCATAAATGATTTTTTAAAGTTGATAACCGCCATGCTATCATTATCCCATCCAATCCCTAGCAGTGCGGGATAGGAACCACCATCTTTGACTAATTCTATCACATCAAAGTTAGTGTGTGTTTTCATACCTTCAATATTGACAAACAAGTTTGAGACACGACCAATGGGCTGAACCTTTTCCTGATTTGCTAGTCGCAGCTATACCAGTGACCATCCTCATCTCGGATTCCCCATCAGCTACCAAATTTGCTTGCTTAAGATGTTTACATTTGATCTAAGATCCAAAATAACCAAGTCAACCTCATAATCTCTAATCTAGATATTTATCCTCATTTCCTTTCCTGTCTTCTTGTTTTGAAAAGAGTTCACTATAGAATCCTTCACCACCTTATCTGGGTGGTACAATAATGTCTCAAGATCGACAAGGGCATCAGGGTCCCTTGCCAGCGATAGAAAACTCTCAAAGAACTACTGCAAGGTACCATCCTGTCATGATGGTCTTGCCTCTACAAATGGATCAAAAGAAAATGGCATGTCAATAATTGGTAACTTACCCGAATTTCTCTCGATTGCATGTTTTTCCCCAAAGAAGGCGTCTTTCTTCATTGTAATGTCAAATGCTACTTTTTTATTTCTAGTGAGCTAAAATTTCTACCACGATCTGTCTTCTCCAATCATTGCACCAATGCGAATGACAACCCAACGTCGACATCCTTCATCCACGGTTCGGTTTGAATTGTCACAACTGTCAATCCTTGATTCAAGTTCAATGGCGTATTTTCATTCAACAAATGATTCATCTGCTGATTCTGAGTCTGGGGTGGGTTTTGAGTCTAATTATGTGGTAGGATCTAATTCTACATTATAGTTGGTTCTGTATTCAAAACATATGGTGATTATGATCCTACATGTTCTGCAATTGAGGAATGTTTCCATCATGCCATTTTGCAATCAATTGAGGGAAATTTTCAACATTATGTTCATTGGCTGCACAATTCGTACACTGCACATGGGGGAAATCCCTTTGATACTTCCCAAATAACCCATAGGTATAACACTAGATTTATTTGCAACCTCGTCCTCCTCCTTGACCGAATCCTCTTCCTCGTCCTCGAAATCCACCGCGAAATCCTCCTCGGACTCCATCTTGCTGAAACTAAGGTTAGGCGATTTGTTGCCATGGTGGGTTTGGTTGCTGCTAGAAATAGTGCACAACTTGGACATATTTTGGCTGAGATTGGATGAGTGGTGCTTGATTATACTGTGGTTGTGGTGCATACTGAGGTTGTGCTACAATTTTCTGTTGAGGTGCAAACTGTGGCTACGCTGTAAACTGCTACTGCGATTGCATTGGGATAAATTACATTTGGGGCAGTGGTGTATACTGCACCTATGCTATGGGTTGTACCACTTGTGGTTGTCCTTGCATTTCTCGGGGGTCCTCACCTTTCACAAAGTATGAACCACACATCCTTTCCTTGATCAAATCATAAGCTCGATAGTTTTTATCATCATGTCCTACTCACTAACAAAATTTATAGTACATATTTTCTACCTTGCTAACCATCTTTTGCATGTATTCACAGTTCTCATGTTGATGCCCATAGACCTGACATATGCAACACCATGGTATACCAGCACAACTCAACAGGTTCGGGGTTCCTAAAAGCAAATAATTTCAGAACTTCGATCACATATCCTTGGTATGTCCATCTGCATGGCACCAAGTGCACCAAAGATAATCACAATCTTCCTTGGCCTTCTTGATATCTTGTAGTTGGAGCATCAAATTGGCCAACTATGCTTGAATCTGGTCATTTTGATTGCAATTTCTCCCTCTGGAAATGCCTCCAATTTCATTGTGGTCTCCAGATCCTCGCTCTGTGTTGCAATCTTTTGCTGCATTAGTGGTTGTCTGATATGTGGGACAAGCATGATGATGAGCCACTCCTTGTGCTGAACATTGCTCATATGAAAATTTACCCAAGCCATCAATTTCTTAAACCATTGATCAAAGTCCCAAATTGTTTCATTAGGGAACTACTTGATCTATTTCAATTCGGTAATTTATTGAGCCTTAGACTTCAGCTTCTTGAATTCTTCAAATAACTCCATTCGGATCTCATCCAATGTTTTCGCGGTACCTCCCTAAGGAACCCATGTGAATCTCATGAACCATTCTAGTGCACGGCCACTAAGAGTAGTTTCCAACTGGATTTTCTTGACATCATCATCTACATCTTGGCGGGAAGTCCAGATCGCCTCACACAAGAACCAGTATTGCTCTGGGTCATCAGTTCTATTTCCATGAAATATTGGTAGCTTCATTTCGTTGCCCCCCATTTTGGGCATTCTTCCTCTTGTTGGTGCTCTATTGCTAGACTGTTACTGACACATCAGGCAAGTTGATGCAGAATGAGCATTTCTTCCTTGTGGTGGAGTAGTGCATGGAGGTGTGGGAATGTTACTACTGGGGTTCAACCCTGTTGTCCTTCCGGGAATAACCTGGGCTTGGTCGTCCTTGTCATCACAAAAATTTTGCTTCGTCCTGTGTGGTTGTTCCTCGTAGCATCACACTTTGATTGCAACAAGACCTTCTCCCGTCCTATGCCTCTTCTCTCGAGACCTTGCTCCTCCCCTTGTACAACCACTTATTTCCTTAGTGACCTTCACATTCTCACCAGGAATCATGCCCAACTACCCCTTACCTTTCCATGCGTCTCCCCCCTTTCATCGTGGTGCCTACATCCTTGTTGGGCAACCTATATGCAAGTTAATTAAAGCCAACATACAAAGTATTCAATATAAATTTTCAACCCAGGGAAGTCTTTTATTTCAAAGATAATGTGCACTGTATATGCTTAAACATTAAGTAGCTGATACTTTAAATGAATTATCCTACCTTCCTGTTCAGCCCAACTCTTCCCATGATTAACTTAATCTAATATACCTTCTTAAGAATGCAAAACCACAAATACCTTCTTACAATCCTTAATCTAGAAATAAGAGATTCATAAAATAAACATCTAAATTTACTTTTGCAGAAAGTTAAATCCTAAATGACCAGGCCATCTGAAGATACATTATAACTATCTCAATCCAACTTGATCTAGAATTCAAAAATGCAGAAATTGAACTTCAACAATTATAACTACAAATGGACTTAATTAGAAAAACTCAAGAAAGACATCAATTGAAATAGACTAGGGATGAGCTCGGCTATTACATCTATCACACAATTGCATAAATAAAATTAGTCTACACAGTCGACTGTCACACCACTCTGCTGCAGCTCACAGGGAATGCAATTACTGATAGATTGAAGGAACACACAATAAATCATTACTGTTGGAGCTGTTATAAAAGAATGAATATACTGTAACATCCACACCACACGACAGAGGAATAAATACCTAATTAACTCAGCAATATCTGTAGGAAGGCGGGCCCAGCCTTCGAACAGAGACGCCGAAAGCTAACACAAGTTAAATGCTGAGATCTGAAGAATCACACTCCTTGTATTAAATGGTAGGATGAAATAATTGCTATCATAGCTTATACAATAAGATTAATAATTTTTCGACCCCTGACTCGGAATAGTTTCCAATATTTATACATTCAAAATCATAACTTCTACCCCCTGATATCAAGTAGCCATGAATATATCTGATCTTCAGGCTGCCCCATTTACGAGACATTGTTACAGTTATGGGAAAGATAGAAGCAGAAAATATAGGAAGTTTATTACTCGATCCAACAATGAGATAGCAGGATCAATCTAGAAGATGCTCCATCGGTTGTAGCTACCCTCGAGCAGTGGTGCGTTGTTGCATCCAAGCCTGTTGGAGCCAAATCTGTTGTAGCCACCTTTGTACAGCTTGTGTGGAATAGTAACCTTTGACTGCGTTCCTTGTACAGAGATGGAATCCATGGTGACCAAATTAACAATGAATGTTCATCTCTTTCTTGACTCGTTCAGCCTGCTACACCTGTATCCTTTACATCTTGCACTATCTTTATAAAATCACCATATGTTAGAATAATCCAAGATATAGAGTCCCGATTACAACAATCATAAGTATTAATAAGATAAAACAATAATTAACCATACCTATATGGATTGAGGGATCAAGTGAAGGAAAACATCTATTTGATGCATATAATGGAGTAAGATAAGGAAAAAAGGGGTAGGTAAATGTGGTAAAAAAGGGGTCATTTCTGGGCCCAACATCTCCCCCCAACTGTCCTGTTGCATGTCCCTATGCAACAGCCTCCATTAGTCTAAATATGAATCTAGCATTGTGCTTCATTCATGGAGAGAGGAAAAGTTATATGGGAGTTTAGGTGATCCTTGTTTTTCCAAAAATCCATTATAGACAACCCAGTATCTCCAACACTTCTTCTCTTTTGCCTTTGTTAATGAGAAGTCTTCCCTGTATGATTTTTTTGGCCACTAGATAAGTGGGAATTTGAATTTGAGTCCCAGCCAGTTAACTCCACATTCCATTATACAGCCCACATATCCCTCAAACCTAGAAAGTGCATGTTTAAAATTCCTATAACGGTAGGGGTCTCTAATGTTCAAGGCTGAAGAGGCAGTCGGCCATCTATTATTAATGTTGGAAATCTGGCCGACATAGGTAGAGATAACCTTTTCTTGAAGTTCCATCATCAACTGAGTTTTGATGGGAAATGTGAGCCAGGGATGATTTTAAGGAACCATACTTATTTAAAAGTGTCTAAATGTTGGTGAATATTACCAATTCTCAAAACACCAACTATAAAATGATTGGCAATATTTTTCAAAAAATATTTTAATTTCCAAGGATTTTATATCATTTATATAATAATTTGGCGATTTTAAGGGTGAAAAATTTCACCCCATCAAAATTGGGTGAAACAAGGCTTCAAAAAATGCAAAATGGCAAATTTTTTTGGGAGAAAAACATGGAAAAATAGCCCACTGGGCTAAAATTCTCCCCTAAAATTATCCCTAATGTGAGAATACACTGCTGATGAGTAAGGAGAAGATGAGGGGTTTGAGGTTCACTTCGAACCCAAAGGTTAGAGTGGGACTCATTATGAGAAAATTTTTGGAAGGATCTTTCCCATTGAACATGATTACTAACAAAGGAGGCAAAATCCCTCAGTTGAGCATCACCTAAGAAAGGAGTAGGATTCAAATGGTGGTCCAAGGGACAATCCAGATCATGTAAATAAAGCTCAAAAAGCAAGTTCTGCTCAACAAAATCACTTTCCAGAAATGTTTCCAGAAATTTAGCTGAGGTTTCTATTTCATAAGGCCTCCCTTCCTTTATAGCCTTCAGTTTAAACCAAATGAACTGTTCAAATAAGAACACAGGGTAATCGGAGGATGGTGCTCTGGTACTTAACAGTTCTTGGGAGAGAGTGTACAGCTGGTCTTTCTCCACCTGCATGGATTTGAACTTTTTCAGCTCCTTATATTCTTTTTGTATCTCTTCCCAACGAAATTTCTGGAACATTAGTTCTTCTGCCCATCTTTCCCTCAATTCCCTGATGGTCTTCGTATGTTCAGCAAGGGAAACCATTCCTTCTTAATACTTCTCCACCTAACTCTTCCATTTCCTCACTTCTATTCTTAGGAGTGAGATCTCTTAGGTCAGCCTCTAGATCCCTTCATCTTCAGCATGATCTTCATTATCATAATCCAGATTGAATTTTTTTTGTGAAAGTTGAGTCCATACCTTGCCATCTGATGCTTTAGCCTAAACATTATGCACTACCTATATGGGTACTCCTATAATAAATTATGGGGATGATGGTTCTTGTGTAACAACATACCCTCTTTGAAATTCTCCTACAACAACCTCAACTTGTATAGGTGCCTCTAAAATAACTTTTGGAGGTGTTGGTTATTGTGTAATAGCACCCTCTTCTTGAAATTCTCCTCCAACAACCTCAGCATCCAATTGTGAAGGTGTTGGTTCTTGTGTGACAACCTCCTCCTAAATTTCAATCTCCACATTTGCCTGATTTTCAGCTGCAGATTTGACAAGGAGATACAAGGCTACTGGTTCTTGTGTATCAGAGCCCTGCCCTTCTATTTCTTCATGTTGTTGAGGTTGTTCTTGAGTTAATTCCATGTCCTCTGCAATATGAAGCTGTTCTTCAAGAAATTTAGTGTCCCTCGATGACTGTGATTTCATTTGTTCATCCTCTCTATAGAAATTCTAAAGCCTTGATGGCATAAGGAATTTCATAAACAGGCTAAGGATCTAGGCACATAATTAACCTCACAGAGAATTGTAGAGAATTAGCATAAGGAGAGAAGAAGAAGAATTAATGAACACACATTAATGAATGATCAATAAATGATAATTGATATTATTACATAGGTAATACATCCTTATAAAGGAAAAAGGAGTTACATGAAGACAACTCAAGCTACCTCATAAAGCAGGCTTACTAATTATGATAAACCCCATAGTTGACTAAAGCACTTTCCCAATCTACCAAGCACCTCACGAATTAGCAATAGTATGTGTGAGTGATGATGAGTGAAGGAAAGAATTGCTAATCTTAGAATATGGAGAGAAAATAATGGAGGATAGGTTGGCAACAAAAGCTACCAGTTTCCTAGTTGACTAGCTTTACCTTATCCATAGAAAAGCAGGATAAAGCAGAAAAAGCAGAATAAAGCAGATTCTGCTGTAAAGTGTAGTTACCAATTCTAGATGGCCATAAAGTGGTCAAGATCAATCCAGAATCAGAAATAAATCATTCCTAGAATATAGATGGCAAGTGTTGACTCTAAGGTGCAAGTGGATGCCAACTATCTAAGCTAGTGGGTAGGAAATTAATCAAATAATGATTAATTATTTTATGAGTGGGTTTATTATATTCCAACACCCCCCTTTAAACCTGACTTTATGATGATATTCCTGAACTAATCAGAAATATATATGTATATAGGGCCCAGCAATAAATCTATGGTCACCCTTTTACAATTTATGTTGTCCAAAGAAATGAGGAAAGAGGCAAAACCTCAAGGGGAAAATCCTCCCTCAAGAAAGGACATGAAAATCAATACCAAAAATGTTGAACTACTGGTGTTATTGCTGTTCCAAAATAAATGATGATGTCTGGAGGAATCTTCTTCTTGGGAAGAAGATAAATCTGCTCACCTAGATCAAGGACAGCTGCAGGATGGAAACTGGGACCATGTAGAACAACTGAAATCCAATGATGTGAAGGAAATACTGAAGGATCTTGAAACTTGTAATCAGCTCCAAGATGATGATATGACTTGAAATTCGAACCAGTAGAGATGAAATGAGCTCCGGATAGGTGAAATAATTGTCCAAGCGAGTGTATCATGTCTCCATCTTCATTTACACAGAGAGGATGTGTGCAAGTGATCATGTAGGAACATAGAGAAGGTATGGGATCAAAGAGTGCAAATGCATGGGCTCCATGGGTTGATCTAGCTTCCAAAGAATCCAAGAGATCACAAATAAACACAACAGTAGACTCATGGGAATATAATGGTAAAAAATCCTCTATGGTAGAATTATGAGAGGAGGAAAGATAGTGATGTTCAAAATCTTCAAGGAGGCTTTGAGAATGAGTGCCAAGAACAAAGGAGGAGCTGCAGAAGCACATGGGATCAAGTATGGTAAGTGGAAAAACACTAGAAGGAATTGATTTGGCTAAGCAAACATCCTGGAAATCACTGGGTTGTGCACCATCAAGAAGAGAGGCATGCACAAGGTGTGATAGGTCTGGCATATGGATCTCAGAATCCATGATAGAAGACATAGAGAACATTGAATGTGTGAGTGAATCATCAATAGAAATAGCAGCTCCATTAGTTACTTCTTTTTCATCAACAGCATCATAAGAAGATGAATCAATATCTTCTACTTCAAGAGACACAGAAAAAGATTGCTCTTCAATATTTGCTTCTTGATTGAAAGAGGAAGCATTCGAATCAAAGAGAGTAGTAGCAACAGGAACTATATGAGAAACTTCTTCTTCATGATCAACTTCATTAGAGACTGTAGAGGCTGAGACATCTTGAGAGAGAGAAATAATTGAGGAGCTAGAGGAACTCTCCACATAGCTAGAAGGATCCTCGTTGTCCTTTCCCAAAACTCTATCCAATGTTGTCCAGAGATACGTTGGGTAATCAATAAAATCAATAAGTTAGCACATGCATGGAGAGATAGCTAGACAAATAGCTCCAATTTCTCTATCAAAGTCATTCAACCAGTCACTTGGCTCTTCATAAGATTCTTCACCAGCTCCAATAGATATCTCATAGAGACCTTGCCTCTTTAGATATGAAATCATCTTCAGTTTCCAGTCTGAATAGCTTGTGAATGGAGAAAGAAGAGGAAATGATACTCTTGAATCCATTTGAAGTTGAACCTGCAAAATAAACCTGCAAATCTGAAAAGGAGGATTAATTAATGAACTCTCAAAGATATGATATCATGTAGAGCTTTGATATCCTCAGCTCTGATAGCATGTAGAACTTGAACTTTGAGAACCTTAGGTCTGATACCATGTATAAATTCTAAAGCCTTGATGGCATAAGGAATTTCATAAACAGGCTAAGGATCTAGGCACACAATTAACCTCACAGAGAATTGTAGAGAATTAGCATAAGGAGAGAAGAAGAAGAATTAATGAACACACATTAATGAATGATCAATAAATGATAATTGATATTATTACATAGGTAATACATCCTTATAAAGGAAAAAGGAGTTGCATGAAGACAACTCAAGCTAGCTCATAAAGCAGGCTTACTAATTATGATAAACCCCATAGTTGACTAAATCACTTTCCCAATCTACCAAGCACCTCACGAATTAGCAATAGCATGTGTGAGTGATGATGAGTGAAGGAAAGACTTGCCAATCTTAGAATATGGAGAGAAAATAATGGAGGATGGGTTGGCAACAAAAGCTTCCAGTTTCCTAGTTGATTAGCTTTACCTTATCCGTAGAAAAGCAAGATAAAGCAGAAAAAGTAGAATAAAGAAAATTATGTTGTAAAGCGCAGTTACCAATTCTGGATGGCCATAAAGTGGTCAAGATCAAGCCAGAATCATAAATAAATCATTCCTAGGATATAGATGGCAAGTGTTGACTCTAAGGTGCAAGTGGATGCCAACTATCTAAGCCAGTGGGTAGGAAATTAATCAAATAATGATTAATTATTTTATGAGTGGGTTTATTATATTCCAACACTCTCCTAGATCCAGATTAGGAATTATCTCCACCTCGGGATTGATTTCTTCTTGTTGCATGAGAGTCTCAGCAGAAATTTCTGGGGATGTTGGTTCTTGTGTGACAACATCCTGGTCAACTTCATCATTATCCTGCTGCTAATGTTCCATATCTATTAATTCTGTGCCCCGAGACGGTTCATGAGTCATAGCATAGAATTCTTCATTAGAATCAAAAATATTTTCAATCTCTGGTTCATCTGCCCCAATTTGGGCAGCAACTTCAACAAGAATGTTCGAGGATGATATTTCTTGTGTATCAGCACCCTATCTTTCTACTGATTCCATTTGCTGAGGTTTCTCTTGGGGGGCTTCACTATCCTTCCAATCAGATTATCCCAGGAGCACTTCTGTTTCTTATGTTGATTGTGACTGTAATTTTTCATTTTCCCCCTTTTCTATACCAGGGATCATTTCTATTTCCATTTCTTCTGCATCCCTCAATTACACCTTAGGTGCTTCTTGTCCTTGTTCTTCCACAACTTCTGGTACGAGTTGTTGTGTCACAAAGGCATGAAATATGACTTTGTAGCATGTCTGGTTAAAGATTTCCTCACACATAGGGTAGACCACTCTATCTTTCTCCTCACCATCCTCAGCAGGAGTTGATCCTTCTAATCAGTCTACAGCTTCAACCAGTGTGTGAAACTTCCTTTCTACCTTCTTCCTGCATGCCTCCTAGATTTCTAGTTCTCTTCAAAGCATCTGTACTTCTTCCTTTAGTAGACCATTTTCGTGCAAAAGTCCCTCGATTTGAGGTTCCTCTACAATAGGTTCCTGTGGGGCATCATTTGCTTTGGGTCTCAAAATGGGGAATTCAATATGTGCTTCTAGGTTTTCCCATCTTACCCATGCTGTTTCAGCTGCTATAACTGACCTCGTTCTTTTTCTTCTTATTAGTAGTGGTGCCTGCACCTCCTCTTTTGATCTTCTCCTTTTCTTTCATGGCGCAGGAATCTCCATATTTGTAGTTGATGTGGAAGGGATATCTCCTATCTCAGCATCCTCCTTTTCTTCTTCAATTAGAGTTCCTCCCCATTCAAGGGGAAGATTCAAAGGTCAAAACCTCTGCATTTTCTTCTGTTATCATGGCTCTAACAAATTCAGCTTCAGCTATCACAGCATCCAATGTTTCTCCAGCTTTAGCCTCTACTATCAGAGCACCCACATTATTTAATATTTCCACATGGTTTTCTCTTACATTTTTCGCCAATTCCTCTACTTGGTCATCTAACTGATGATCCGATCTAGTCTCAACCCCTCCCCAAATAAATTGGAGGGACTTCGGTCCTCCTGGTGCGCCTCATCTCCTCCCAACTATACATTTGCATGCTCCTCTTGTATTTGAACAGCCCCCAAGAATACAAGTACTTCTACTTCTTCTTCTCTTGGAATGCCAGTCAAAAGGGTAGGTTCCTGGTTTATTTGAGTTTGGCCTGTGAATTACTCCTAGGTTTGGTTCCTTTGAGTTAAGGCCCTTAATATTATTAATTTGATTAGGCCATGATGGGTAAGGGATGAGTTTGGATTCTTGGCTATTCTAACAAACCTTGCCATATGGTGTAGGTCTTTAAATATATAAAATGGAATATTCAGTAAGGCTCTATGGCGTAGATGAGACAGTAGAGGAAGTTCACAATAATAAGCAGTCTGATACCTACCTTCACAGGTGATATACTTTTTGAGGAATACTGCTACTTGATCCCATGGACGAGGTAGTGATTGTAACACTATCCCTCATTTTAACAGATGAATTTGTTCCCCTCCATCAAAAAATCCTATACTTTGGAAGCATTGGGAGTTCTTTGGCCGAACCAGGCTCTTCAGACCTTAGGAAGACTGGTGACTTCAGCCACTATTTCTTTAGAGAATTCTATATGTAACCCCCTAACCTATAAGTGGGTTTCTATAAGATTTAAAGTGAATTGTAGAGTTGTCTCTCGATGCAACCCATTCAGGCATTGGAAAAAGTCAGTCCAGCCTACAGCTTCAAAAATAGCGAAAACTTCAGCATTTCTTCTCAGTTCTTGCATATTTGGAGTTGCATGCCAAGCTGGGATACCCATGTTTGTTTTCCTTTTGAATTCTTTAGCAATCCAACAAATTGCAGGTCCCGACAATGGAGGTTAAAGCATAGAGTATGCGTGAACAACTGAGAGTGTAGTTGGGTAAATTCTTAAAGTTGCAATAGTTGTAAGCATGGAATCCTTGGTAAAAATTGGCCAAATTAGGAAAGGGTGACGGTTATAGGATAAACGTAAATGCCATTAATTCATGCAAGTGGACAGTTAATGGTATACGGGTGTAATGATGGGCTTAAAAAGGTAGATGTGATTAATACTGTCAAATCTAGTTAATGCTTAATCAAGTAGATAATCAGAACCATACCTTCATAAATATGCTATGACCCATGACTTTCGAGAGTAATAAAGCATGTGAAATGCAGCCATGTAACTTTAATCATTATTGCAGGCATGCTGTCATGATATTTTCTCCCCACGAAACAAAACCATTTTGTTAATCCCTATGGAAACATAATGAAAGTTGTGAAATAAGTCGAAATTGCTAGCAGTGGGAATTTTGTCTAGATCTGGAGAAGTCGCGAACACAAATTTGTAAAAATTTATGCCAATATTGGGGGAGTCACAGCCGCAAGCCATAGAAAAATCAGCTAGTTTGGTGGAGTTGCAGGCATGAGCCATAGAAAAATAAGCCAGTTTGGCGGAGTCACAGCCGCCAGAAAAGGTAAAAATGGACAAAATTCAAATGGAGTCACAGCTATTGGAAAAGGTAAAAATGGGAAAAATTTAAATGGAGTCACAGCCATTGGAAAAGGTAAAAATGGGCAAAATTTAAATGGAGTCGCAACTACGCGGGATGGGAAAAAGGAATTATCTTACAGTGTTGTAGCTGCAGATAAACAGAAAAATAGGCAAGGTTTTACGATGTTGCAGCTACATGGGACGAAAAAAGGGATTTTTTTTTTTACAATGTTGTAGCTTCAAATAAACAGAAAAATAGGAATTTTTTATCGAAATCACAGCTGTGACTGACTGTTCATTGTTTATTTTTCTTCAAGGAGTTTCCTTCTGAAGTAGGAAGTTAGGAAAGGCCACCCATGGTCGTTAGGCCCGATCATGACCATTTCTCCTCAAGTACATCCCTGCACATATTCTCAAAAAAAAAAAAGGATCAAGCACAAAGGAAAAATAAAAAAAATAAAAACATCAATTTATTTATGTAAAAAACTTTGTGTAGAAACCACAGCGATTGTCTAAAGATTGACAGGGGAAGAGAAAGATTCCCACCCTTATTCTAACTGGTATTCTGGATTAGCTACAATATGTGAAGTGAATGCGTCCTTTGAAATGGGTTTATGGTACAGTCGCAGCCTGTGACCATTAGCAAATAATGGTGCACGATTCTCATCAATGGTGACCAGGTGGACTGTACCATTATCAAATACTTTGTCTACCAGGTATGGGCCCAACCATATTGTACATAACTTAACTTTGAATTCCATTTTGAATCTTGAATTGTATAATAATGCCCAGTCTAATTTGTAGAAGACTTTCTTTTTGATGAATCGGTCATGCCAATTGCATCTCTGTTGCTGAATTAATACTGTCTGATCCACAGCAGCTAAACGTTTCTCATCAAGTTCATTCAATTGATTCAATCTACTCCTCTAGGATTTTCTCACATCTAATTTTACCTCCATAGTTGTCTTGAAGGTCTTGATTTCAAATTCTATGGGGAATACAACGCTTTTTCCATACACCAAGTCATAAGGAGAGAAACCTGTAGTATTGTACCAAATAGTACGATATGCCCACAATGTTTCCGGAAGTCTATCAACCCAGTTTCTGCGATGGCTCTTGACTGTTTTGGTAAGGATAGCTTCAATAACTTTGTTAGTGCTTTCTACTTTGCCATTGGCCTAGGGATGGTATCGTGAAGGTATCTAGTGCTGGATATGGTACTTTTGTAGTAAAGCTTCAAATTTATGTGACACAAACTAAGGTCCTCCATCTGTAACCACTTCCTTGGGTACTCCAAAACAAGTAAGGATTTCACCATACAGGAAATCAATTACAGCCTAGTCATTGGATTTCACCAAAGCCACAGCTTCTACCCATTTCATCATGTATTCGGTACAAACTAAGATGTAGGATTTTCCCTGGAATGAAGGTTGATAGGGCCAACAAAATATAAGGCCCATGTGTCAAAATGTTCAACCACCAACTGTGGTTGAAGAGGCATTTGATCCAATCTGTTAGGTTGGCCCATCCTCTTGCAGCTGTGAAAAGACCGGACATATTTTTTTTCATCCCTGAAAAGTGTTGGCCAATAGTAACCCATTCTCAGCACCTTATGACCTGTCCTCCTATATGGAAAATGTCCCCCATATGGCTCATCATGGCATGCCTTTAGAATATGGAACATTTCATTTTCTCTTACACATATTCTGATCTCAAGATCAGGGCCTATGTAGAAGAAATGACCACCTATCCAACAATACATGGAAATTTGTTGAATGATTTTCCTCTTCTCTCTTTTTGAAAAATGTGTCAGAAGCTTCCCTTCATCCAAGTAGTTAAGGACATCTGCATACTAAGGGGAATAAGCTGAAACTGCAAATAAGTGTTCATATGGAAAAGAGTCCTCAACAAGAATATGATCATCACTTTTAGTAAAATGAGATAATAATTCAGCGACAACATTTTCTTTTCCATGTCTATCTATAATAGTAATATCAAATTATTGTAATAATAATAGCTATATAGTTACCCTAGCATTGGTAACAGGTTTATTCATTAGATACTTGATGGATAAGTGGTCAGTGTGCACAAAGGTGGGATATCTAATGATGTAGTCTCTAAATTTAGAAATTCTGACCAGCAATAGATTAATTTCACTCACAACAAATTACAATTGATCATGCAAAATTGTCAACAATGGAGACTGAAAATGGAGCTGTAACACAAAATTATATTAACTCAGTGTGCAATAGCCAACCCTGTAATATCATAGGGTGCTGAATAAATAGAATACATGAAGAAATCAAATGCATGAGAAAGCATCCAAATCTAGCATAAAGCAGGCTTACCCAAAATAGGCAAATCCCCCATAGGTGTAAAAAGCTGATCCCAAATCTGTCATGAGGCTCACAAATTGGCAAGGGCGCATGGGCAAGCTAATGAGTGGTGGAATGGTAGCTCATACATGCTTTTGTATGGAGGAAAGAGTGGAGGATGAAAGGGGAATAAAACAGGTTCACCTCACCTAGTCTTGCTTTCCTTATTTGCTTTAAAAACTGAAAAAGCAGTCAACAAAGCAGAAAAAGCAGAAGGGCGCCTAGGAGGCCAAGAATAAAGTAGATTTGATTCCTAAGGATTTCCCAAGTGCTACATGAGTCAAATATGGCAAGTTTTACCTCTATGGATAGGAAATTAGCAACTTGAACATGGTGGGACTCATGAACTAGGCAAATAAGAGAAAAATAAATGAATTAATGTCTAAGTGGGTAATACTATGGGTTTGATTATTCTAACACCCCCCCGTTAAGCCTGACTTTATGAGTATTAAATCAAAAATGTAGGGCCTAGCAACAAGGATTAGTCACCCTTTTACATAATGCAAGTCCATATGAACCAAGGAAAGAGGCAAAACCAACTTGGGAAAATCCTCCCTTAAACATGGACTATAAAACAAAATTGTAGAATCTTGTCTCCACTCATGCTTTGACAACATGATCAGCAATCCCCAGCAGTGATTTGAGATTGCTGAAGGTCTTCTCACAAAATTCTTTGGTGAAGATATCAGCTACTTGTTCAGAAGATGAACAGAAGGGTAGGTGAATGGTGCCATCATGCACAAGCTCTCTGATGTAGTGCATGTGAATCTCAATGTGTCTGGTTCTCTGCTTCTGAACTGGATATTTATAGATTCGAATGGTACTCTGGTTATCACAGTAGATGGTAGTTGAGTACTCAGGTTCGAAACCACACTCTCCAAGCAAACCCTGCAACCATAAACACTGAGTTGCTGCAATGACAACTCCTCTGTACTCAGCTTCTGTAGATGAGAGTGCAATGGCACTCTGTTTCTTACTTGACCAGCTGGTTGGCCCTTCTGCAAGCATGAACACATAACCTGAATTGGACTTCCTATCTGTGCTATCACCTGCCCAATCACTGTCAGTAAAACCAATTAACTCAAGGTTAGAATTGGCTTTATAGAAAATCCCATGTGTCCTTGTTCCC